>CM060703.1:80253653-80519133 GCA_030686995.1 Artemisia argyi
TCTATCTTATGCTTGTGTTCACATTAACATGTTAGGCTAGGTTTTCTTTGTGTTTGCTTAAATGTAATGAAACCTAGTTATTGATGACTGGTTGGTTGGTTGTTTATAATTGTTGTGGATGAATGATATCAATGTTAGGCTTAAGAAAACTTGCAGACTTCCAATTGGTAACATGCTTGAACGTCTTAAGAAACATGAATCGAATGTGTACTACGATTAATTGGTTGTATTTAATGCATAAGTAACTACTAAGGAGGCCATGTTAGGAGCTAGTAGTCAGCTCGACATAGGAAGAGGTAGAAGCTTATTGAGTTAGGGAAGATCGTACACGGCCCTATGAATGGTATTAAGGAATATAACCCGTCATCCATGCAATTGTAACAAACTAATCAACTAGTAAAAGATAGCTAGGGAGTAGCGAAGTCTAAGTAAACACATTTTTCTTATTATTGTTTTTCTCAACATTTACTTTCGTGTCATTTTATTTTATTGTTATTACATTTGTAGTTATTTGGGTTAGTTGACTAGCAACTAATTCCGCCCATTCTTCCAAAACCCGAGATTTTTACTTGCTTTCCATAAAATATAAAAATACAAAAAGAATCATCCCTCATCTCTAGACCTAGTTTAATTGAGATTTAACACTAGCGAAAACTATTCTTTGAGTTGAATGATCAATCCCCCGGTACTTGCCACTACACTATACTACATCGGTCAGGTACACTGCCTGGTGGGGATTTCAAGCTTCTCAAGATCCCTTGAGAGGTAAAACCTTTTGCAAGATTGCAAAACCACGCATCAAGTTTTTGGCGCCGCAGCCCGGGGAATAGTTATTGTCTAGGTTGAAATTTCTTTTTATTAGGCATACTTGCTAGATTCCTTTCTAATAAGATTTTTATTTTTATTTTTATAGGTGTTCTTTAGTCTATCTTTTTCTTCATTCCTTTGTTCATAACCATTACCATCTGCCATCATTTAAGGTGGTAATCTCTTTGACCCCATCAACCCACCACAACAAAACCATCCACAAAACCCACCACAACCAAACCAACCTCCTTAACCCCAAACTTTAGGAGAGTACTCCCGTCTGAGCCACCAAGGCTATCGAAACACCATTGAGCTCACTTAAGGAGCCAATGTATCTCCCTTGCGATCCGACACCATCCGGTTGGTGCAAAGCGGATGTGCATTCCATGGACTTCGTTCCAAAGATCCTAATCAACATCTCAAGGATTTCCTAAAAATCATAGATTCCATAGACCTTGATGTTGAAACTCGAGAGACGACCCGATTGCGTCTCTTCCAATTCTCTCTACGTGACCAAGCTAGTCAATGGCTTGAGCGTTTACCCGTGGGATCTATCACCTCTTGGGATGATCTCACCACTCGTTTCCTTGCTCAATTTTCCCACCGGGGAGAACTACCAAGCTTAGAAATGACATCTTGATGTTCCAACAACGTCAAGATGAAACTCTCTATGAAGCATGGACTCGTTTCAAGGACTTACTCCAAAAAGTCCCTCATCATGGCATAGATCTTTGGCTCCAAGTCCAAATTTTCTATGATCACATCAATCTCTCCCCGAGGCAAACCATTGACCAAGCGGCCGGTGGCAAGCTACGTGATCGAAGTGCGGAAGAATCATGGGAACTCATAGAAGATCTTGCTCTCTATGACAACGAAAGTTGGAATGATCCCCGTGATTTGAACAAAACGGTCAAGGCAATATCTTTGCCTTCGAACAATTCAAGCACTCCCGGCCGTAGGATCATGGAACTTGAAGACCAAGTCAAGTTTCTCATGAAATCTTACGAGGTTCCTAAACCTTCAAGCCAAGTGAAAAAAATCACCTCTTCGTGCGAATTATGTAGTGGTCCCCACGTCACTCATGATTACATAGAACTCCTCGAACAAGCTTTTGCGGATTACGCATCCTCACGTACCGATGGAGCGGGAGACAAGTGGTACACTTTCAAACCCAAGCCAAACCCTTATGGTGATTCATACAATCCTTCTTGGAGAAATCACCCGAACCTTAGGTGGAAACAAAGCCAAAACGCACCCCAAAACAATTCTTCTAATCCACCTAATCGTTATCAATCAAGCGGTCCACCTTCTAACCGTACCTTCAACAACAATCCTTCCAACAACTAAGGTAGTACCAATAATCTTGAAGTATTGATGTCCAAATTTATGGCATCTTAAGAATCTCGTGTAGCTAAGTTTGAATCCGAATTCAATAAAAAAACAAACGGAGATGACCAATAAAATTGACAACTTGTTGAAAGCTCTTAACAACCAAGTGTTGACCATGCCAAATAAGGACACTAGGAACACTAATAGTGGACCCCAAGTTAAGGATCCCTCATCATCTAAGCATGTCCACTTTATTAATGTCGTCACTATTACGCCAATCGATAAGGATAGGGATGAAGATGATGTAGATAGGGTTGGAATTGGTAGTGAATCCAAGAAGGAGGAGAATGAAGGAAAGGTTGAGGAAATATAAAATGTAGAGGAATACTTTGATAGGTTACCTACCAAGGAAGAACGGGAATACCATAAGGATTTATTCGATGACCCCGAAACACCATACGTCCTTGGTTCACCAATCATCAAAGCGGGTGATCCCTCTAACATCAACATACCATGCAACATTGGGCATGTGCATGTGTGGAAAGCCTACATCGATCTTAGATCTCCTATTGTAACACCCCCATTTTTCACTGATCGCAGTGGATAAAGTGTTTGGGGTATTACTCATGGAAACAAAGACAAGATAATAGAAAACGACTCGAAAAGAGACATTTTTGAAAAAGGTGTTATCATTCATTTATTCATCAGAGTTTTTACAGTAAAAGATGTACTTTTACCAAAAGAGAGGTCCCTAAGATACGTTTTATGACACAAAACTGATGAATGATAACTATTTTGGACGTCCTCATGTCCAGTGGTTCTCCGTGCCAGGGTTCCTATAGTACCTAATTAACTAAGATAACATGCTTAAAAGTCAACACGTACGTTGAGTGAGAGTCACATGTTTAAAAAGTTAAGGTATAAATACAAGTTCCACAAGGTTCAGCTTAAACCCTATGTGTGGAAAAGTGTTAGTGTTAGAAGGTATATTGCACTAAGCTCATGAACCACACGTTAACAATCTGGGTCATAAGGTCTGCAGACCAAACCATGAGGGGATGGGAAGGATAACTTGCCAAAGTTAAACCTTCAGTGGGTTCAAATATAGTACTTATTGGTACCACCTAGTGGGGTGTTAATACCAACGGGAGTTGTCAAACTCCAATAGATATAGCAACTATATTCGCGTTCACGTGGGTAAAATATCCCAAATGATTAGATTCATGAATTTTGGTTATGTAATGATGGCAGTTAGTTTACTCATGCAATAACCAGAGAAAATACTTGTATTTGATTTTAAAGCATGTATCCCCTTCACAGGGTTTGTAAAACATTTAGAAAGCATTTAAAAGGTGTGAGGCTATGAAAACTCACATGAGTCTCTAGCTAATTAAAGTAGGGGTTTAGATAACTCACTCACGTATCCTGGGGTAGTGCGGGTGTGCGTATGTCAAGTCTTAGTCTAGGTTTCTTAATTAATTACTATTAAGTTTTTATATATAACATAACACTGTTCGGGCCATTGTAATTCAGAAGTATATGACTCCTCACATGAAGCTCCCTACTATTGTATTATGTGATCAGCATAATACCGTTCGGGCCATCATAATTCAGAAGTTAATACTCCTCACACAAAGCTCCCTATTATTGAGTTATGTTATTATTAGGGTTTAGTTATAACATAACACCGTTCAGGCCATCATATCTCAGAAGTATATGCAATAATCGTTCGAGGGGGTCAGAGCACTTTAATTCGTAAACCCAAAAAACTCGTCAAAACGAAATATCCGCATAGTACTCCTCGCATGAAGCTCCCTAGTATTGTGTTATGCTTCTAACTTAAATAGGTTTTTATATTTTTATGAGAATAGTCCATTTTTACCCCTTATATATATATATATATATATATATATATATATATATATATATATATATATATATATATATATATATATATATATGTTTTCTACCCTAAACTTGTAAACTTATAACAATTAAGCATATAATTTTCTAACTATTGCATATTTAGTCCCTATACTAATATATTTTAAAGAAATGATATATAGTTCCTAAATTATACCAATTTTTAGTATTTACCCTATTTACCCTTATATTTATAATATTTGCAATTTTAGTCCTTTTAGTTTAATATTTGTTTTAATAGTTTATTTTAAGGTTTAATATCTTGTAAATCTAGTCCTTACACTATTATCTTCTAGGAAATGTCAAAAACAGTCCCTAGACTTTATAGTTTCAGGAATTTACAATATATACCCCAAGGCATGCAATATTTTGCAAAACTAGTCCTAAATGCATGTAATTCATAATTTAGCATGGCAATCTAGTTTCTAAGATTATAACTAACTCATATAAGTTCAAATAAGCCACATAATTCAGATTATATCAAGTAAATAAGCTATATAACATCTAAGCATGCAATTCGATCAAACTAGGGTTTTAAAATAAAAGCATGCAAACGATTATGTTCTAGGTCCTAGCTAAGAGTCCTAAGGTCTTTCTAAGTCTATTCTAAGTCTATTATACGTGAAGTAAAGGTTACCTAGGTCGGGGGAGGGCTTAACGATGGTACTAAGGTTTCTAGGGTTTCCTTCGACTCAAACCACAACTCGCCTAGGCCAGGGCTTCGCCACTCGTCTTCTACAGCTCCTAAGGGTCTAATACTATAGAAAGGTGTGAGGTAGAAAGGAGAGAAAGGTGTGAAGAAGAAATGAGGGGAGGCTTGGCTATTTATAGCCCTCGCATCGAGTGGTGCTCAAGTTTCGGCTGCTAGGTGTCACGGAGGGGAGGAGGGAGTAAGCAAAGCTATTGGGGTGGTGCAGTAGGTCTAAATGGTGATGAGGATGGGCTATGGTGGTAGCTAGGGGGCGGGGTAGGACGGTTGTGGTGGTTATGAGCTAAGGGTGGCGGTTTGAGCAAAGGTGGTGACAAGGAGGTGATGCACCTCCTAGCTTGGGTGCTTGGAGGTGCTAGGGTGCTAGCTTAATCATATAGAGGTGTTAGGATGGTTGCTTGTTCATTTTAAGGTGCTTAAGTAACATGGTTTAGGTGTTTAAGTCTAATTTTAATCAAGTTTTGTTTAATAAGTGTTTAAGGTTTTATCTATGTTTTAGTGTCTTATTTAAGGTCCTAATGATGTTTAGTAACTATTAGTAGTTTATACTAAGTGATGGTAGCTTATGGTAAAGATTTAAGATAGTTTAGACCTAGTTTCGGGAAGTTATAACCTAATTAGGGTTTTGGGCTTATATGACTTGTACCTAAGTTCTAGGGGTTGTACTATGTCCTAAGGGTTCTAATATATCCTAAGGCAACTATTATAACTTATATCTAAGTCCTAAGCACTTTTCATGTAAGTTCAGTGATGAGGCAAAAAATGAACCGTTTTTAGGGGGTCATTTAAGCCGGAATTGGAATTTATTTGATCAAATATTGCCCTAAATCGTTCCTTTTGTGATTTTAGGTACTTTGGGAGTGAATTCTGGAAAAGGAAGCATTTTGGACGGTTTTAGAGCATAAAAGTGAAGAAAACGGCAAAGTCTTAATTTTCCTTGCTGAGAACAGTAGATGACGGCGTCAAGAAGGATTTTTTTACGGCGTCAAGAGCAAAATGGATGACGACCCAGAGAAAACGTGACGGCGTCAGAAGAAGGGCGTCAAGAGTAATTTTGGTGATGGCCCAGAGCAGAATCATACATGACGGCGTCAGCTATGGATCTAGGCAGTCCGAGAACTTTATTGGCGGCGAGATGACAGCGTCAGATTTTTCCTCTTGACGCCGTCACCTCCTAAAATCTATATATACTTTTCTAAATTTCATTCATTAAAGAAGGAACTTGTGTGGAGAATTCGAGGGCCGAACCTAATAAACCCTAGCTCCTTTGTAATAGTATTTTCAAGGGTTTTCACCCCTTGAAACCCTTCATGTTCAATTGAGATAAGTATTCTTCCAATTCATTCAATATGTCTATGTGTTGTTTGAATATATCTTACACTTGTCTTGATTTTAACATGCTAGGCTAGATCTATTGTGTGTTTGCTTAGATGTAATGAAACCTAGATGTTGATTATAGGTTGATTGCTTGTTTATAGTTGTAATGGATGAATGATTTCAATGTTAGGCTTAAGAAAACTGGCAGATCTCCTTTGTGTAACTTGCTTGAACGTCTTAAGAAACATGAACTGATGTGTACTAGGTTTCTATGGTTGTATTTAATGCATGAGCGAATTCTAATGATCCCATGTTAGGAGCTTCTTAGCCGGCTCGACATAGGAGTGAAGTAGGAGCTTATAGAATTGGGGAAGTAAGTACGCCACCCCATGAATGGTATTAAGGAATACAATCCGTCATCCACGCAATTATAACAAGTAATTAACCTGTAAAAGATATCTTGGGAGTAGTGAAATCTAAATAAACATAATTCTCCCATATATTGCTCACACCACTAGTTTAATTTAGTTCATTTTCATTTTTGTTATTTTATTTTGATTGCATCTTAGATATTGGGTTAGTTGACTAGCAACTAATTCCGCCCATTCCTTTAAAAACTGAGATTTTTACTTGCTTTTATAAAATATAAAAAATACAAAAAGAATCATCCCTCACCTCTAGACCTAGTTTTTAGGATTTTCTAATCCTAGCGGCACTATTCCTGAGTTGAACGATCAATCCCCCGGTACTTGTCACTATACTATACTACAACGATCAGGTACACTGCCTGGTGGGGGTTGTAAGCTTCTCGAGATCCCTCGAGAGGTAAAGCCTGGTGCAATTCCCACGCATCAAGTTTTTGGCGCCGCAGCACGGGGAATAGTTATTGTCTAGGTTAGAATTTCTTTTTAATAGGTCTGCTTGCTAGATTCCTTTCTAGTAAGATATTATTTTTATTTTTAGGTTTTCTTTAGTCTATCTTATTTCTTCGTGCCTTTGTTCGTAACTTCTTACCATCCGACATCATGTAAGGTGGTAACATCTTTGAACCCATCAACCCACCACAACAAAACCACCTACAAAACCCACCACTAGCTAACCAACCTCTTAGGCCCCGAACCCTAGGAGAGTACTCCCGACCTAGACACCTAGGCTATCGAAACACCATTGAGCTCACCCAAGGAGCCAATGTGTCTCCCTTGCGATCCGACACCATCCGGTTGGTGCAAAGCGGATGCACATTCCTTGGACTTCGTTCCGAAGATCCTAATCAACATCTCAAGGACTTCCTTAAAATCGTAGATTCTATAGACCTTAATGTTACAACTAGAGAGACGACCCGATTACGCCTATTCCAATTCTCTCTATGTGATCAAGCTAGTCAATGGCTTGAACTTTTACCCGCGAGATCCATCACCTCATGGGATGATCTCACCACTCGTTTCCTTGCTCAATTTTTCCCACCGGGGACAACTACCAAGCTTAGAAATGATATCTTGATGTTCCAACAACGTCAAGGTGAAACTCTATATGAAGCATGGACTCGTTTCAAGGACTTACTCCAAAAAGTCCCTCATCATGGCATAGATCTTTGGCTCCAAGTCCAAATCTTCTATGACCATATCGATCTCTCCGCAAGGTGAACCATTGACCAATCGGCCGGTGGCAAGCTACGTGATCTAAGTGCGGAAGAATCATGGGAACTCATAGAAGATCTTGATCTCTATGACTACGAAAGTTGGAATGATCACCGTGATTTGAACAAAACGGTCAAGGCAATATCTTTGCCTTCGAACAATTCTAGCACTCCCGACCATAGGATCATGAATCTTGAGGACCAAGTCAAGTTTCTCATGAAATCTTACGAAGCTCCTAAGCCTTCAAGCCAAGTGAATAAAATCACTTCTTCAAGCGAATTATGTAGTGGTCCCCACGACACTCGTGATTGCGTGGAACTCCCCAGAACAGCTTTTGCGGACTAATCATCCTCGCGTACCGACGAAGCGGGAGACAAGTGGTACACTTTCAAGCCCAAGCCAAACCCTTATGGTGATTCCTACAACCCTTCTTGGAAAAATCGCCCAAACCTTAGGTGGAAACACAACCAAAACAATTCTTCCAATCCGCCTAATCGTTACCAACCAAATGGCCCACCCTCCAACCATACTTTCAACAAAAATCCTTCTAACAATCATGGTAGCACCAACAATCTTGAAGGATTGATGTCCAAGTTTATGGCATCACAAGAAGCTCGTGTATCTAAGTTTGAAGCCGATTTCAAACAAAAACAAAGCGAGATGACCACCAAAATTGACACATTGTTGAAAGTTCTCAATGACCGAGAAATGGGAGCACTCCCAACGACACGGTCAAGAACCCAAAACTAAACGTTAATTCCATATCATCAGTTTCGTCACCCACTTCTTGTCCACAATACTACTCGGTTAAATCAACGAGCACGTATTTCAAACAAAACCAAATTCTTCAAAAGGACCAATCAAATAAAACACCCGATATAAAACCGGTCAAAAGCATAGTTGAAACACCTCCTACGCAAGACCTTGACGATGAATTCAAGGAGCTTCACCTTGAACGCCTCGTCATTGATGTCTTAGCCCGTGCTCCCTACTATAGTGCCCTCCTAGAAAAGTATGAGAAATTTAAACTACGTAAAAATGGGACCGCCTTCGTTCAAAACAAGTTGCCTAAAAAGCTTGATGATCCGGGTATATTTGTTTTGCCTTGTAACATAGGAAAATACAAAGCTTTTGACACACTAGCCGATTTAGGGTCAAGCCTCAACTTGATTCCCTTATCTCTTTTCACCACTCTCAAGCTAGGAAAGTTAGAGGAGACGGAGGTATTAATTGGTCTAGTGGATGGGAGTATTGCCCACCCGGTTGGGATGATTAAGGATGTAGTTGTTCACGTAGGAAAGTTAACTATTTTAGCGGATTTTCATGTCCTAGATATGGTTAGTGACACTACATGCCCATTATTAGTAGGAAGAGGATTTTTAGCGACCGCTAGCGCCATGATAGATTGTAAGGAGTCTAAGATAGCGGTAGGTGAGGGCGATACTTGGTCGGTATATGATGTTAAGAACCGACACCACATTGGGTAGAGATGAATAGGAGACCATCTAGATATGTACCTTGGATAGAAAGAAACTTTATAGGACCTCAACGCCCATTCTATCTAGAAAAAGATTTCATCGATAAAACACATTCGGTGGAACAACTCATAGCTAGAGATGAAGAGCTAGACCCTTTTGAGGACCCCCTAGTCTTTAGGAAAATGATTGAGTTATTAAGCGTAATGCCCATTAACATAGAGATGAACAAGTGGAAAAGAGAGGGGGATAAGTGTAAATGGAGGTGGGACAAGCCACCTAAGGAAGGTGACGGATCATGGCATATGAAGATGATTTTGTATGATCCGGATGGAGAAAAGTTTAAAAGGTCATACCGCACTAAGAAAACCGATAGGAAGTTGAAACCTAAGTCTGATCCCAAAGATGTCCTCAATGAGGAACTAACCCATATCACGTAGTAACCTATGAGCTTGAGTCTAGCTACAAGACTCGTAAATAAAGAAAAGCGCTTCTTGGGAGGCAACCCATGTTTTGTGTGATTTTTATTTTGATTGATTGTTATTTGTTTCCGTATGCATGCTTTATTTTTATTGTTGGTAGATCATGTTTCAAAACTAAAATAGTGAAAATACTTTATTTTGTTGTTTGGCTTAGTCTTAACTTCATCCAAAGGTATTTCGCAAAACATAAGTGTAAGGGGAAACCCCAAATATGTTTTTAAGAAACAAACTTGATCATGATTCTCCATAATATTAAGTGAACATATATATTCGTATTTGTTAGAGTCAAATGCTTGTATCGAGTCATAATGATGTTTTGCAGGATTTTCCAGGAAGTAGGACAAGGTTTTTCCAGAAATTTTCCGGAAACTTAACATAAGAATTTCTGCAGGTCATTTCTGACGGCGTCAGGAAGAAATTCCTGACGGCGTCACGTGTAAAATTCTGGAAATTTTGCTAGTTTTGTTTTTCTAACGGAGTCTTAAAGTTTTTTGTTAATTCTTTAGTTTTATAATCTCCAGGAAATCTGCAAACATCATTCCACAAGCATTATATCTTGCATTGTTTTCTAGGATTTATTAGCATATATAGATTGCCGCCGATTTTACGCGAGGTTGCCTTGTTTGTTTTCTCAGGTTTAACAGGTTATATTTGACAAGAAGATGATTTATATTCTGGAAGGGAAGCTTTGATTGTTCATTTTCTTGGAGGAAGATCTAACCTTGTTACCATACTATCCATACCGGGCGAATCAGGGGAGTATTTGATTTCATTCTTTTACCTGTTTTACTTTTACAATCTTTAATTGAACATTGGGGACAATGTTCATCCTAAGTGTAAGGGGAGGGTAAAATGATGATACCTTATAGATACTGATGAGTGCTCAAACACTCATCATTTTTGGTCAAATCTGAACTGCAAAACATACAAAAACACTCAGAAATGCATCAAAATACTAAAAATATTTCAAAATTGTGTTTTATATGTTTTAGATGCAAAATGAGTAAAAACAGATGAAAAACGTACAAAGTTTGCAAAATTGGCAGTTTCAGTCCCCCAACTTTCATAAAATGACAAAACTAGTCCCTGGTCATTCAAAATATGGAAAATTATCACCAAAGGTCATTTTGAAATCATAAATTGCCAAATTTAGTCCTTTAGTGAAAAATTGGAAAAGTTTTGAGAATTTACAGTTTGGTCCCTGGAGTTTTAGATTTTGGCAGATTTGGTCCCTGGTGGGATATTTTTGAAAGAAAAATCATTTTTAGACCTTGGGAAATCAAAAGTTATCACAATTAGTCCCTGGGTGAAAGTTTTGAAAAGTTTACATGTTTGGCCCCCGTAATTTGGAATTTTGCATAAATTGTCATCGGGGTTTAAAATTTTGGAAAATTGTAACTTTAGCCCTTCTATTATTCACATGTGGCATAAATGATCCTTTTGATAACTTTGTGAAAATTACATTTGCAGCCCTCAACTTTCAGGTTATTACATAATTGGTCCTTGTGATTAATATATAAACCAAATGGACCTTTTGTACTATTATTAACCAAACCAAACCCAAACATACAAACCTAATCCCCTTATAACTCCAAGACCAATCACCAACACTCTCAGCCCATCACCATTCACCCAGCCCACACCAAAAATATACTCAACCCGTTTTTATTCCCTCCCAGGGTCAACCAAATTCAAACATCACCTCCCTCACCACTTGGTCTGCTACAACTCACCCAACACTCAACCCCCCTCCTCCACCTCACTCACCCCATACCTTGTTCCCCCCTCCAAACACATAAGACAATGAGCATTTATTGCCCCTAAATCCCTCCAAGCAACCTGCTAGTGGGTAAACTCCATTTTTGGCGCCAAAACAAGTTTGAACGACTGAGATCAAGTCAAGCAATCCTAGGGCTCAGAGCTAAGTGGGAAAGAGTGAGAAACCTTTTGGGACTTATAAAAGAAAAGAAAAAAAAGAGATGGAAGTAGTAGTTAACTAGGAGTAGTTGTAGAATAATTTTAGGGTCGAATTTAGTATAAACTTGGTTTTTAGTTGTACTCTTTAGTTTAACAAGATTGTAATCTCAATTTCAGTGTAATTGTAACTTGTTTTAATCATCAATTTTAGTTTTCAAATCCAAATTTAGTTTATGCTATTTCCATTTTCAAAATCTCAAATTTACTTAACTTGTTATAAGTTGTTGTTTATTGTTTAATTGAGCTTATTTCAGTCCAACTATTAAATAGAAGAAAAATAAAAAAATCAATGTGAAAGAAGAGAAAGAAGGAAGAAGAATTGGATTGTGGTTGTTGTGGAACTACATGGTATATTAGTGCTTTTGGAAGGCAATAGGTGGTGTTATGGGTACCCAATTCATGATTCACAGCTTGGAAATCTTCTATGAGCCACAAGTAAGATTTTTGCATAATCCTATCCTTGTTGTTGTTTTTGGTATTTTAGTGTTAATTTAGATTCTAATCAATGCTTTTTATCTGTTTATAGCCTAAATCTAGTGTTTGTAGTTTTGGATTTCATATTTGTAGTGTAAACCTAGGAATTAAGGTGTGTTTGGATTTGCTAGTTTGGAAAGGTTTAGGACTGTTTTGTTTGAAGATTATGGTTTAACCATACTCATTTAGGTTATATTAGAACACATTAAGTCTCAAATTTGGTCACTTTTCCCTGTAAAGTCAAAATCATCAATAGATCTTCATAACAGTTAACTGTCAAGGATTTTGAATCCCAAAGGCTTGCACAATAGTTCATAAGTAGTCAAGGTAACTCATTTTCATCATTTAGTAACTTATAAACATGTTTACAATTATTAATGATCAACCAAAGTTCACTTAAGTCAATTTTTCAAGATTTCATCAAAAGTCAAAATTTTAAGTTCTCAGATTTTGCAAAACTTAGGGGATTTGTTCTGAATTTTGTAATGTGAATTACTCCCTGAAACTTTCAGGGATCATAGTATACTAGCTTAACTTCATTGTCCCATATCCCTTTTATTTTTGTGAATTTTTTGGTGGCCCCCACACTTGGCCAAAGTAGGCTGCAGGGCTGCTACTTGCCCTGCTGCAGCTGCTGATACAGTCAACACCACCACTTGGTGGTGGTTTTCTGGCCACCACAGTGGTCCATAGCCTCCCATATTTGTTTCATTCAAGCCCCCTCCTCCCACACTTCAAGATTTGACCAATACTTTGACCTAGGACCTAGTGGACTGATGCGTGGGAATCGCAACAGGCTTTACCTCTCGAGGGATCTCGAGAAGCTTACAACCCCCACCAGGCAGTGTACCTGATCGTTGTAGTATAGTATAGTGACAAGTACCGGGGGATTGATCGTTCAACTTAGGAATAGTGTCGCTAGGATTAGAAAGCCTAAATTACTAGTTCTAAAGGTGAGAGATGATTATTTTTGTATTTTTATGTTTTTTAGAAAGCAAGTAAAATCTCGGGTTTTGAAAGAGTGGGCGGAATTAGTTGCTATTCAACTAACCCAAAGCTACGATGCAATCAAAATAAAATACTAAAAATGAAATTAAACTAATTTATACTAAGGTTGTGAGCAGTAATTGGAGAAAATGTGTTTACTTAGACTTCATTACTCCCTAGATATCTTTTACACGTTAATTACTTGTTACAATTGCATGGATGACGGATCGTATTCCTTAATACCATTCATGGGGTGGCATACATAACTCCCCAATTCTATGAGCTCTTATCTCCTCCTACACCATGACCCAGCACAACTATAGGGATTGTAAACAGTGGCTCATGCATTAAATACAACCAATAAAGACCTAGTACGCCTCGGTTCATGTTTCTTAAGACGTTCAAGCATGTTACCATTTGGAGATCTGCCAGTTTTCTTAAGCCTAACATATAAATCATTCATCCAAGAACAAGAATAAACAAGTAACAACACATAATCAATATCTAGGTTTCATTAGATCTAAGCAAACACAAAGGAGATCTAGCCTAGCATAATTGAATTGAGACAAGAACAAGATATAGACAACCAACACATAGACATATTGATTGAATTAGAAGAACACTTATCTCAATTACAATGCAAGGTATCAAGGGTTTGGAACCCTTGAAAAACCTGTAAAAGTTGCACCAAATTCGTCTTTAGGGTTTCTCCAAAACTTCTCTCCTTTAAAAGTAAAAAACTAGAAAACTATATATAGGAAAACTGGGCTGATGGCGTCAAGACAACATTGTGACGCCGTCACCTCGCCGCCAAATACTTCCTCGGACGGCCTTGATCTACTTATGACGGCCTGTGTGACGCCGTCACCAACCACGGTATTTTATTCTTGGCCTTTTGACGCCGTCAGGATGACTTTTGACGCCGTCATCAACTACAGTATTTTATTCATGATGTCTGACGCCGTCAGGGTATAACTCTTGACGCCGTCACCTAGTGTTTCCAGCATGGAAAATTGATACTTTGCCGTTTTCTTCACTTTTATGCTCCAAAAACATCCAAAATGGCTTCTTTTCCAGAATTCACTCTCCAAGTACCTAAAATCACAAAAGGAACGATTTAGGGCAATATTTGATCAAATAAAGTCGGATTCGGGCTTAAATGACCCCCTAAAAATGGATCATTTTTTGCCTCATCATATACCCTTACACTTGAGATTTGCTTGTCCTCAAGCAAATGCGCTTTTATTCTACTCAAAAGACAAGTTAGGGGTCATTTAACACTAATATAAAAGTAATTACAACAAATAATCGTTCCACTAAAGACCAATAGACAAGCACGGAGATCATACACAAGCACCTCACAAATAGTGTTTAGATACTCACATCTCTCGGGTGTAATAAAGTAGTATAACATTATGGAAATGGAAGATATCTCTCACTACCTGTCATAGCAAAATAGATTACCATAGGCTTGGGAAAGGATCAAACCTCCACCACATGCCGTAAGCACCTAGGATAAACTATCAAAGAGGTCTTTTAAAGGGTTGTAACGTTAGGTATACGGATATGAATTACACGGTTTTGTTGGATAAAGGAAGTTTTACTGGTGGCGAGTTAACAATCTTGGTTAATTACATGTACAATATGGCGTTGCTAAGCTAAGACTAGACTCGACTTAAGCTAATAAATGAAAAATAACAAAAACATAAAATGAACATAGAATGAAAAATGGGATGGTAGTCCGTATGTTTTTTCTCTTTTTCCTTTTTCTATTTTTTTTTCTTGATTTTTCGATTTTTTTTTTTTTTTTTTTTTTTTTTTTTCATTTCATACGCTCTTACCCTACCATCCGAAATAATACATCATAGGGGATGAGAATTCCCCTTACACTTGAATCTTTACATACTTTACAATCAACTAATCTAATGACTCGAATTAAGAAAATCAAAACACTTGGAGCACTTTTAAGATTATCGTACATATGGGGGTAATAAGTGATGTTCTTCCCCATTACTCCATAAAATAAGTACTTACCCATGAGTCCCAATCGTCCCAAAACAATATGTACAAGGATATGACTCGACTTAGCAACCATGTAATCAATTAGAAAGTTAACTTAGGGTTAAACAAATAACAATAATGCACTAAAGATGAGCGCATACACGGAAGGCTAAGGCGATTTGGTTGTACATTAAATTCTTCCTTTAAGTAAGATGCTTAAAGTTAGAAACGAAAAGATAGGCTCGGAGGGGTGTACTAGGGGTTTCGTGTACTAAAAATGAGTACAACGCTAAGGGTGTGGGAAAAATTAGTTGACTTAACTAGCCAAGTAATATGACTTAAATGGTCAAGTAATTATAATACGGGTTTAACACAAGGGTGATCCTAATGCCTCTTATCATGTAGTAAATCCTACCACACGAATGTAGTCTCACTAGCGGTCTCGGAATGCATCACTAACGCAAGTTCTAGAATCTAAATGCTACCGGTACACTCATAAGCACTAATAGTGAATGCTTTTCCTATCAAATCTAAAGGCGAACCTCACATTTTTGGGTGGAAATTTTTTCTGAATATACGGTTATGTGCTAGTCATACAATCTCCTATCCATGAGACGCTTGCTATGGCTAAAGTTTCACTCCTAAATGTTGTAAAAAATTTTAAATTTGGCGCTAAAATTACACTAACAAGTATTTCTCGTAGTTTTATTACACATCTACCATCAAACAAAACAAACTCAAGCGAAAGTGCATATGTAAGGTATCATCTTTTTACCCTCCCCTTACACTTAAGATGAACATTGTCCCCAATGTTCAAGTAAAGAATGTAAAAGAGAAAAAGTAAAGAGAATGAAATCAAATACTCCCCTGATTCGCTCGGTATGGATTATAGGTTGGCCAGGTTAAATCTTCTTCCAAGAAAACGAACAATCAAAGCTTCCCTTCCAGAATATAAATCATCTCCTTGTCGAACATAACCTGTGAAACCTGACAAAATAGACAAGACAACCTCGCGTAAAATCGGTGGCATCCTATATAAGTTACTAAATCCTAGAAAACAAAGTAAGATATAATGCTTGTGGAATGAAGTTTGCAGATTTCCTGGAGATTATAAAACTTAATAATTCACAAAAACCATAAGACTCCGTTAGAAAAACAAAACTGGTAAAATTTCCAGATTTTTAACTCCTGACGCCGTCAAGAGTAAACCCCTGACGCCGTCAGAATGGACCTGCAGAAATTCTTATGTTAAGTTTCCGGAAAATTTCTGGAAAAACTTGGTCCTACTTCCTGGAAAATCCTGCAAAACTTCATTATGACTCAATACAAGCATTTGACTCTAACAAATACGAATATACATGTTCATTTATTATTGTGGAGAATCATGACCAGTTTATTTCTTAAAAACATATTTGGGGTTTCCCCTTACACTTATCTTTTGCAAAAATACTTTTAGGTGGAGTTAAGACTAGGCCAAAACAACAAAGTAAAGTATTTCTACTATTTAGTTTAGAAACATGATTAACCAACAATAAAAATAAAACATGCATACGGAAGCAAATAACAAACAAACAAATAAAATCACACAAAACATGGGTTGCCTCCCAAGAAGCGCTTGTTTTTGTTCGAGTCACGAGCCTGACTCTACCCTTATTTAACATGAATAGGGGAAGTTTTCCCTACACTTGGGATTAAGTGTGGATGATAATAGCAATACATACCCTTAGGGTGGGAATGTGCCTCGTGAGGAAAGAGTGGTGAATGAATTATATGCTCAAAGGGGTGTGCTCCTATCATCATAACCTTACCTAATTCAATCGGGTTAATGGGTGGATTAAGATTTTCTCCTAGAAAGGGATCATTTTCAATCAACTTCAAGAGATTACTAGTTGGGGATCCATCTTGACCTAATAAACCCGGTTTAAACCCATAATGTTTCTTGTGATCAATCATAAATGGGTGATGTAAGCATGTAAGGTTATTTTCCACTCCTATATTGGCTTCCTCTCTACAAGGCTTAGAGTCCACTACCTTTATCCTAAGACTACCCGGACTATATGGTTTGATGGGTGGATCGGGACCTAATTCAATTCCTAAATTTTCATCCAAGGATGGAAGATTAGGTAACGGTTTTGGTTGAGGCTCCGGTTCATCAAAACTAGGAACTTCCCTATAACTAAGAGTAAGGTTATCATTATAAGTATTCAAACCTATATCCTCTAGTTGTGTTTGGTTCAAGGGTTCTACCTCAATTGGGATTCCTAAAGTCTCTTCTACTTCTTCCGGGTAAGTCACGGGCGGTGTGGGTTCCTTGAAACTTTCAGGGATCATAGTATACTAGCTTAACTTCATTGTCCCATATCCCTTTTATTTTTGTGAATTTTTTGGTGGCCCCCACACTTGGCCAAAGTAGGCTGCAGGGCTGCTACTTGCCCTGCTGCAGCTGCTGATACAGTCAACACCACCACTTGGTGGTGGTTTTCTGGCCACCACAGTGGTCCATAGCCTCCCATATTTGTTTCATTCAAGCCCCCTCCTCCCACACTTCAAGCTTTGACCAGTACTTTGACCTAGGACCTAGTGGACTGATGCGTGGGAATCGCAACAGGCTTTACCTCTCGAGGGATCTCGAGAAGCTTACAACCCCCACCAGGCAGTGTACCTGATCGTTATAGTATAGTATAGTGACAAGTACCGGGGGATTGATCGTTCAACTTAGGAATAGTGTCGCTAGGATTAGAAAGCCTAAATTACTAGTTCTAAAGGTGAGAGATGATTATTTTTGTATTTTTATGTTTTTTAGAAAGCAAGTAAAATCTCGGGTTTTGAAAGAGTGGGCGGAATTAGTTGCTATTCAACTAACCCAAAGCTACGATGCAATCAAAATAAAATACTAAAAATGAAATTAAACTAATTTATACTAAGGTTGTGAGCAGTAATTGGAGAAAATGTGTTTACTTAGACTTCATTACTCCCTAGATATCTTTTACACGTTAATTACTTGTTACAATTGCATGGATGACGGATCGTATTCCTTAATACCATTCATGGGGTGGCATACATAACTCCCCAATTCTATGAGCTCTTATCTCCTCCTACACCATGACCCAGCACAACTATAGGGATTGTAAACAGTGGCTCATGCATTAAATACAACCAATAAAGACCTAGTACGCCTCGGTTCATGTTTCTTAAGACGTTCAAGCATGTTACCATTTGGAGATCTGCCAGTTTTCTTAAGCCTAACATATAAATCATTCATCCAAGAACAAGAATAAACAAGTAATCAACACATAATCAATATCTAGGTTTCATTAGATCTAAGCAAACACAAAGGAGATCTAGCCTAGCATAATTGAATTGAGACAAGAACAAGATATAGACAACCAACACATAGACATATTGATTGAATTAGAAGAACACTTATCTCAATTACAATGCAAGGTATCAAGGGTTTGGAACCCTTGAAAAACCTGTAAAAGTTGCACCAAATTCGTCTTTAGGGTTTCTCCAAAACTTCCCTCCATTAAAAGTAAAAAACTAGAAAACTATATATAGGAAAACTGGGCTGACGGCGTCAAGACAACATTCTGACGCCGTCACCTCGCCGCCAAATACTTCCTCGGACGGCCTTGATCTACTTATGACGGCCTGTGTGACGCCGCCACCAATCACGGTATTTTATTCTTGGCCTTTTGACGCCGTCAGGATGACTTTTGACGCCGTCATCAACTACGGTATTTTATTCATGATGTCTGACGCCGTCAGGGTATAACTCTTGACGCCGTCACCTAGTGTTTCCAGCATGGAAAATTGATACTTTGCCGTTTTCTTCACTTTTATGCTCAAAAAACGTCCAAAATGGCTTCTTTTCCAGAATTCACTCTCCAAGTACCTAAAATCAGAAGAGGAACGATTTAGGGCAATATTTGATCAAATAAAGTCGGATTCGGGCTTAAATGACCCCCTAAAAATGGATCATTTTTCGCCTCATCATGGACCCCACCTGGAATTGTCCCTTTTATCTGTCCCATTTTCAGTCATGTACAAGGTATCAATGTGCCTAAGTTTTGCTTATCAGCTTATTCTGTGGAATTTCTTGGTTGATTCTTGCTTAAATATGTTCATTTAACTTATTTAGACCAGGTAACCATAGTGGGTCCCACTTAAGCTGGTTTGAGCTCATTCCGTTGTTTGGTCAACTATAGTCAACTGCCATTGCTTATTGCATGTATTTTGCTTATTTTTGAGATATAAAAAAGTTGTTTTCGTTAAAGTTGTTTGTTTTTAGTTGTAAAATAAGTTTACAAAAGAAAAATCCAAAAAAACAAATTTAATTTTAAGTGATAGTTTCTATTTAATGTAATTTAAATTTTATTTTTCATTTTTAGATTTTTATTAAGTACTTAGATTTTTTATATTTTTATTAAATTCCTCTTATATTAAAGTATTTATAGTAATTTTCTCAGAATTTTTTTTATCATTTGGTATTTATTAGAATTAATATTAGTTTTATTAATTATTAATTAATAATTAAGTTTTAAATAGCATAATTAGTTTTTATTAAGCAAGACCTAGTTTTTATATTTTTCCTAGCTTTTATATAGTATAATATAATTTTAGGAATTTTTCTAGAATTTTTACTGTTCATTTGCTATTTTTTATAATTTAAGATAGTTTAATTAAGTAATTAATATTTAATTTGTAATTAATTAATATAAAAATCACAAAAAGACAAAAATACTTATTTTTTATTTTAAAAATTATTTTTAGTTATTTTATAATTTTAGAAATTTTATTTTCATTTTTCTGGTACTTAAATAATATTATATTGTATTTAAGTTATTTAAGTATTATTAATTAGTATTAATTAGTAATTAATTAATATTAAATAATCAAATAGTGTAAAAATTATTTTTCTTTTTCTAAAAATTTTCTTTTACCTTATAGTTTGTAAAAAAGTCATTTTCACCCCCTGGGGGTTTTCAGATTTCAGTTTTCGCGTTTTATTTTGTACGTTTACGTTATTTAAAACGTTAACGTACATGTTTTTAGGTTTTAAATGTTTCTAGTTTTTCCAACTTTCCTGTCTTATTCAAATAGCTTATTTAAGCTATTTCCTTGTAGATTCCTTAGTTTAACCAATCTCAAACCATTTCCTGTCCAAATTCACCCGATCACAAACCCGTTTAATAACCATCACACCTCGTCAGGACATAACGACTCGGGGAAACACTATACTTCCACGGAGATTTGGTCTGAGACGTTTGAGTTGGTTGACCATTCACCTGGTCAATTTAGGTTGACCGTTTGGGACCAATCAATTTTTGGCGCTGCAGCCGCGGAGGTCGTGCGCGTATTTTAAACGGTATTTCTGATTAGTGATTTTGGAATTCGTTCCATTATCCATCCTTTGTTCATATTTTCTTATTATCAAAACAAAACCATTCACGAAAACTTTTTAAACTCAGTTTTCAACGAACACAAAAAACACAAAAACATTTTCTTTCTCATTTGTACAAAATGTTTATCCAAAAATCCAAAAATATTCACCTTTACCCTCTCACATCTTTGATTCTTCATCCCTACCCCTCTGTAAACCTTTGATTCTTCCTATGTCGTATCCACACCATTGCGGTTGCCAATGGTGTGGTGGTCCTCATAATGGCGGGAATTGTCCCGGTTGTAGCATGGTAGAGTCAGGAGATGGGTCTGTCTATAACCAGGCTCCCTATCCTTACCATGATACATCTGATTCATCCTACCAGCCACCACATCATGAGATACTGACATATCTGTGTGAGTTTTGTGGTGGTCCTCACCAAGGATTTTAGTGTCAAGCCGGAAACACATTTGTCTATGAACAGTTTTCCGGTGATGCTCAGAACTTTGGTTATGACCAATACCCATATGATTCACCAGTCCAGACTCAACAGTTTTACTGTTGTGATTACTGTGGAGGTCCACACTTCAGCTTAGATTGTCAAACGGGGAATCCATATCCTTGTGACAATTTTGACACACCTTATCACGACCAACCTCCACAGTACGATATGAATCAAGCACTTCTTCCAATGCAAAATATGATGAAAATCGTTGATGAGCTTAAGGGTTTAGTTAAAGACTTTGCCCAAAGACATACTCATCAAAAATCCATGGAAGAATTTCTAGCTGAAGAGCAGGCTGCAAGAATAAATTCCCAAGATGCCTATGAAAAATCTGTTAGGGAATCAATTGCAAGAGAAAAAGCAGCCAAATCTAGCTCTCAGTTCCGTTTTATTCCTGATGACAGTGATGATGAAGATACACTTGATATCCTTCAATTCTATAAAGATCCATCAAGTTCATCAGTTGATATCCCAGCAGTTGAGATTCCATCTCAAACAACTGCTATCACACCCGAGGTTCCCACTCACTCTTTGAGCATGGGGGATGAGCATCTTGACACTGTTCCTAATAAGGAATCGGACGAATTAATAAAGTCTAGTGTTTAGATCCTTGTCCCAATCCCAAAAGAGTCACAGGGAATTCTTGAGCATATGTGTGATATTCCTTCTCCTCTTGAGTGTTCAAACGATCATTTTGAGACTTTCTCAGATTTTAATGATGATTGTACATCTCATGGAGACATTGAGTATATTGAGGCATCACTCCCTCAGTCTGATGTTGATCCTCTTCTTTAGGAGTTCGCCGATGAACTTACTCACATTGATCCACTTTCATTGGAAAGTGATGATGGTCTCCTTGATTTTGAAGCCGATCTGGGAGAAATTGAAAGTCTCCTATATCATGATCCGTCACTCACTTCTTATCCTAACAATCCACAAGAGAATGTTAATCTCTTTGTTCCCGAAACATTCAATACTACTCTCACCAATCCTCTATTTGAATTCGAATCTGAATTCACTTTGATTTCTGATAATCCACTCTTTGGTACTCAGATTGAGGATTGTGATGAGTCTATTCCGGAACATGAGTTCACAGATTCACATCATGTGAATGATTCTCTTCATGAGGAGTTCTCCGGTGAACTCACTCATCATATCATGACTCCTCCGGAGTATGATAGCCCGGGGGGAGATGCACTCAATCATGAGAATTTGCAAATTCCCACCCACCCTCCCGGGATGTTTTTGAGCTTAACCTTTGAAATCCAAATCCAGGCTACGGAGCCTGATCTCGAGGAAGAAAATCTTATAAAGATTTTCATCATGGTTTTCTTCCTTTTCTTCACCTATAAGGTGACTTCCCTTGTTCTTCACTCCTTCGGGAATGAAGACACCATCTTTGATCCCGGCATTTTCATGTATCATTATCTTGAGCCGGATACTTATCTCATCGGTGTGGAACTTTCACGTGCTTCAAATGTTTGTCCAAACATCTTGAATGAAAGTCCGATTGAGATTGTTTCTTCCACATCATGCTTCCCCATGGACAAATGAATTCGGGGTCGAGTCAAGCTAGCGACTCGGTAAACAAAAACAGTAGCATGCTTATAGGGTTTTCACCCTAAGTGTGGGGGAGTTACCCATGCTATGGTTACAAATGAAGTGAAAATACAAAGTGGTGTTTCCACGTTTAGCTTGTAATGTTGCCCTTTTACGTTCAAAATGTCGGCATAATAGCCGGGATTTTGAATATTGAGGACAATATTCATGCTAAGTGTGGGGGGTATTCTAGCGAATTTTATTACATTTTACTATCTAGTACCCCCGTTTTTAGCCAAAATTTCAAAAAAATTTCACTGGTGCTTCAAAATTTTTGTGGTTATCAGTCCGCCTTGTCTAACCGACAAAAGGGATTGGCTAATCCAGGAGCAAACGGCTCTTGGTAAAGATATATCAAATCCGTTTATGGCTTGCAATTTGCCCAAAATTGTATGGTACCTCAACTCGCCATATCCCATAAAGCCAATGAGTTGGCTAGCCCGCAAGATTATGGCTTGTGGTAAAGGCAGTGGAAAATCCATAATTGGTAATCAGCTCACCAAGATGTTGACTATTCCATCAAGAGTTGGCTAGTCCAGAAGCAAACGGCTTTTGGTAAAGACTAATCAAATCCGTTGACAGCTGGTGGTTTGCTCAAAATCACACGGTTATCAGGTGTACCACAGTTCTCACACCTGGCTACTCCAGAAGTGATGGCTTTTGGTAAAGAGTTAAAATCCATCAAGTTTTCAAAACAGTTAATGCTAGGGACTAGCAATAGTTTAGTGTGGGGGATTGATGAGTGCTCAAACACTCATCATTTTTGGTCAAATCTGAACTGCAAAACATACAAAAACACTCAGAAATGCATCAAAATACTAAAAATATTTCAAAATTGTGTTTTATATGTTTTAGATGCAAAATGAGTAAAAACAGATGAACAACGTACAAAGTTTGCAAAATTGGCAGTTTCAGTCCCCCAACTTTCATAAAATGACAAAACTAGTCCCTGGTCATTCAAAATATGGAAAATTATCACCAAAAGTCATTTTGAAATCATAAATTGTCATATGTAGTCCTTTGGTGAAAAATTGGAAAAGTTTTGAGAATTTACAGTTTGGTCCCTGGAGTTTCAGATTTTGGCAGATTTGGTCCCCGGTGGGATATTTTTGAAAGAAAAATCATTTTTAGACCTTGGGAAATCAAATGTTATCACAATTAGTCCCTGGGTGAAAGTTTTGAAAAGTTTACATGTTTGGCCTCCGTAATTTGGAATTTTGCATAAATGGTCCCCGGGGTTTAAAATTTTGGAAAATTGTAACTTTAGCCCTTCTATTATTCACATGTGGCATAAATGATCCTTTCGATAACTTTGTGAAAATTACATTTGCAGCCCTCAACTTTCAGGTTATTACATAATTGGTCCTTGTGATTAATATATAAACCAAATGGACCTTTTGTACTATTATTAACCAAACCAAACCCAAACATACAAACCTGATCCTCTTATAACTCCAAGCCCAATCACCAACACCCTCAGCCCATCACCATTCACCCAGCCCACACCAAAAATATACTCACCCCGTTTTTATTCCCTCCCAGGGTCAACCAAAGTCAAACATCACCTCCCTCACCACTTAGTCTGCTACAACTCACCCAACACTCAACCCCCCTCCTCCACCTCACTCACCCCATACCTTGTTACCCCCTCCAAACACATAAGACAATGAGCATTTATTGCCCCTAAATCCCTCCAAGCAACCTGCTAGTGGGTAAACTCCATTTTTGGCGCCAAAACAAGTTTGAATGGCTGAGATCAAGTCAAGCAATCCTAGGGCTCAGAGCTAAGTGGGAAAGAGTGAGAAACCTTCTGGGACTTATAAAAGAAAAGAAAAAAAAAAGAGATAGAAGTAGTAGTTAACTAGGTGTAGTTGTAGAATAATTTTAGGGTCGAATTTAGTATAAACTTGGTTTTTAGTTGTACTCTTTAGTTTAACAAGATTGTAATCTCAATTTCAGTGTAATTGTAACTTGTTTTAATCATCAATTTTAGTTTTCAATTCCAAATTCAGTTTATGCTATTTCCATTTTCAAAATCTCAAATTTACTTAATTTGTTATAAGTTGTTGTTTATTGTTTGATTGAGCTTATTTCAGTCCAACTATAAGCTTTTTGAAGTATTCAATGCACTTGAAACAGATTCAGGTTAGAAACACAAAAATTTAGAAAAATAAAATTAAATAGAAGAAAAATAAAAAAATCAATGTGAAAGAAGAGAAAGAAGGAAGAAGAATTGGATTGTGGTTGTTATAGAACTACATGGTATATTAGTGCTTTTGGAAGGCAATAGGTGGTGTTATGGGTACCCAATTCATGATTCACAGCTTGGAAATCTTCTATGAGCCACAAGTATGATTTTTGCATAATCCTATCCTTGTTGTTGTTTTTGGTATTTTAGTGTTAATTTAGATTCTAATCAATGTTTTTTATCTGTTTATAGCCTAAATCTAGTGTTTGTAGTTTTGGATTTCATATTTGTAGTGTAAACCTAGGAATTAAGGTGTGTTTGGATTTGCTAGTTTGGAAAGGTTTAGGACTGTTTTGTTTGAAGATTATGGTTTAGCCATACTCATTTAGGTTATATTAGAACACATTAAGTCTCAAATTTGGTCACTTTTCCCTGTAAAGTCAAAATCATCAATAGATCTTCATAACAGTTAACTGTCAAGGATTTTGAATCCCAAAGGCTTGCACAATAGTTCATAAGTAGTCAAGGTAACTCATTTTCATCATTTAGTAACTTATAAACATGTTTACAATTATTAATGATCAACCAAAGTTCACTTAAGTCAACTTTTCAAGATTTCATCAAAAGTCAAAATTTTAAGTTCTCAGATTTTGCAAAACTTAGGGGATTTGTTCTGAATTTTGTAATGTGAATTAGACCTTGAAACTTTCAGGGATCATAGTATACTAGCTTAACTTCATTGTCCCATATCCCTTTTATTTTTGTGAATTTTCTGGTGGCCCTCACACTTGGCCAAAGTAGGCTGCAGGGCTGCTACTTGCCCTGTTGCAGCTGCTGATACAGTCAACACCACCACTTGGTGGTGGTTTTCTGGCCACCACAGTGGTCCATAGCATCCCATCTTTGTTTCATTCAAGCCCCCTCCTCCCACACTTCAATCTTTGACCGATACTTTGACCTAGGACCTAGTGGACCCCACCTGGAATTGTCCCTTTTATCTGTCCCATTTTCAGTCATGTACAAGGTATCAATGTGCTTAAGTTTTGCTTATCAGCTTATTCTGTGGGATTTCTTGGTTGATTCTTGCTTAAATATGTTCATTTAACTTATTTAGACCAGGATTAACCATAGTGGGTCCCACTTAAGCTGGTTTGAGCTCATTCCCTTGTTTGGTCAACTATAGTCAACTGCCATTGCTTATTGCTTGTATTTTGCTTATTTTTGAGATATAAAAAAGTTGTTTTCATTAAAGTTGTTTGGTTTTAGTTGTAAAATATGTTTCCAAAAGAAAAATCCAAAAAAGCAAATTTAATTTGAAGTGATAGTTTCTATTTAATGTAATTTAAATTTTATTTTTCATTTTTAGATTTTTATTAAGTACTTAGATTTTTTATATTTTTCTTAAATTCCTCTTATATTAAAGTATTTATAGTAATTTTCTCATATTTTTATTTTATAATTTGGTATTTATTAGAATTAATATTAGTTTTATTAATTATTAATTAATAATTAAGTTTTAAATAGCATAATTAGTTTTTATTAAGCAAGACCTAGTTTTTATATTTTTCCTAGCTTTTATATAGTATAATATAATTTTAGGAATTTTTCTAGAATTTTTACTGTTCATTTGCTATTTTTTATAATTTAAAATAGTTTAATTAAGTAATTAATATTTAATTAGTAATTAATTAATATAAAAATCACAAAAGACAAAAATACTTATTTTTAATTTTAAAACTTATTTTTAGTTATTTTATAATTTTTGAAATTTTATTTTTATTTTTCTAGTACTTAAATAATATTATATTGTATTTAAGTTATTTAAGTATTATTGATTAGTATTAATTAGTAATTAATTAATATTAAATAATCAAATAGTGTAAAAATTATTTTTCTTTTTCTAAAAATTTTCTTTTACCTTTTAGTTTGTAAAAAAGTCATTTTCACCCCCTGGGGGTTTTCAGATTTCAGTTTTCGCGTTTTATTTTGTACGTTTACGTTATTTAAAACGTTAACGTACGCGTTTTTAGGTTTTAAACGTTTCTGGTTTTTCCAACTTTCCTGTCTTATTCAAATAGCTTATTTAAGCTATTTCCTTGTAGATTCCTTAATTTAACCAATCTCAAACCTTTTCCTGTCCAAATTCACCCGATCACAAACCCATTTAATAACCATCACACCTCGTCGGGACATAACGACCCGGGGAAACACTATACTTCCACGGAGATTTGGTCTGAGACGTTTGAGTTGGTTAACCATTCACCTGGTCAATTTAGGTTGACCGTTTAGGACCAATCAATACACTTTCACTTGAGTTTGTTTGTTTGATTGTAGGTGTGTAATAAAACTATGAGAAATACTTGTTAGTGTAATTTTAGCGCCAAATTTAAATTTTTTTACAACATTTAGGAGTGAAACTTTAGCCATAGCAAGCGTCTCATGGATAGGAGATTGTATGACTAGCACAAAACCGTATCATTCAGAAAAATTTTCCACCCAAATATGTGAGGTTCGCCTTTAGATTTGATAGGAAAAGCATTTATTATTAGTGCTTATGAGTGTACCGGTAGCATTTAGATTCTAGAACTTGCGTTAGTGATGCATCCCGAGACCGCTAGTGAGACTACATTCGTGTAGTAGGATTTATTACATGATAAGAGGCATTAAGATCACCCTTGTGTTAAACCCGTATCATAATTACTTGACCATTTAAGTCATATTACTTGGCTAGTTAAGTCTACTAATTTTTCCCACACCTTAGCGTTGTACTCATTTTTAGTACACGAAACCCCTAGTACACCCCTCCGAGCCTATCTTTTCGTTTCTAACTTTAAGCATCTTACTTAAAGGAAGAATTTGTTACACCCCACTTAAATGTACACCCAAATCGCCTTAGCCTTCCGTGTATGCACTCATCTTTAGTGCATTATTGTTATATGTTTAAACCCTAAGTTAATTATCTAATTGATTACATGGTTGCTAAGTCGAGTCATATCCTTGTACATATTGTTTTGGGACGATTGGGACTCATGGGTAAAGTACTTATGTTATGGTGTAATGGGGAAGAACATCATTTATTACCCCCATATGTACGTTAATCTTAAAAGTACTCCAAGTGTTTTGATTATCTTAATTCGAGTCATTAGATTAGTTTATTGTAAAGTATGTAAAAATTCAAGTGTAAGGGGAATGTTCATTCCCTATGATGTATTATTTTGGATGGTAGGGTAAGAGTGTATGCAAAAAAAAAAAAAAAAAAAAAAAAAAAAAAAAAATTGAAAAAAAATTTAAAAAAAAAAACATATATAGAAAAAGAAAAAGAGAAAAAAACATACGGACTACCATCCCGTTTCATTCTATGTTTATTTTATGTTTTTGTTATTTTTGATTTATTAGCTTAAGTCGAGTCTAGTCTTGGCTTAACAACGCCATATTGTACATGTAATTAACCAAGATAATTAGCTCGCCACCAGTAAAGATTGCCTATATCCAACAAAACCGTGTATTCCATATCCCTACACCTAACATTACAACCCTTTTAAAAGACCTCTTTGATAGTTTATCCTAGGTGCTTACGCCATGTGGTGGAGGTTTGATCCTTTCCGAAGCCTATGGTAATCTATTTTGCTATGACAGGTAGTGAGAGATGTTTTCCATTTCCATATTGTGATATATACTTTATTACACCCGAGAGATGTGAGTATCTAAACACTATTTGTGAGGTGCTAGTGTATGACCTCCGTGCTTGTCTTTGGTCTTTAGTGGAATGCTTATTTGTTGTAATTACTTTTATATTAGTGTTAAATGACCCCTAACTTATATTTTGACTAGAATAAAAGCGCATTTGCTTGAGGACAAGCAAATCTCAAGTGTAAGGGTATATGATGAGGCGAAAAATGAACCATTTTTAGGGGTCATTTAAGCCGGAATTGGAATTTATTTGATCAAATATTGCCCTAAATCGTTCCTTTTGTGATTTTAGGTACTTTAGGAGTGAATTCTGGAAAAGGAAGCATTTTGGACATTTTTGGAGCATAAAAGTGAAGAAAACGGCAAAGTCTTAATTTTCCTTGCTGAGAACAGTAGATGACGGCGTCAAAAAGGATTTTTTGACGGCGTCAAGAGCAAAATGGATGACGACCCAGAGAAAACGTGACGGCGTCAGAAGAAGGGCGTCAAGAGTAATTTTAGTGATGGCCCAGAACAGAATCATACATGACGGCGTCAGCTATGGATCTAGGCAGTCCGAGAACTTTATTGGTGGCGAGATGACGGCGTCAGATTTTTCCTCTTGACGCCGTCACCTCCTAAAATCTATATATACTTTTCTAAATTTCATTCATTAAAGAAGGAACTTGTGTGGAGAATTCGAGGGCCGAACCTAATAAACCCTAGCTCGTTTGTAATAGTATTTTCAAGGGTTTTCACCCCTTGAAACCCTTCATGTTCAATTGAGATAAGTATTCTTCAAATTCATTCAATATGTCTATGTGTTGTTTGAATATATCTTACACCTATCTTGATTTTAACAGGCTAGGCTAGATCTATTGTGTGTTTGCTTAGATGTAATGAAACCTAGATGTTGATTATAGGTTGATTGCTTGTTTATAGTTGTAATGGATGAATGATTTCAATGTTAGGCTTAAGAAAACTGACAGATCTTCATTGTGTAACTTGCTTGAACGTCTTAAGAAACATGAACCGATGTGTACTAGGTTTTTATGGTTGTATTTAATGCATGAGCGAATTCTAATGATCCCATGTTAGGAGCTTCTTAGCCGGCTCGACATAGGAGTGAAGTACGAGCTTATAGAATTGGGGAAGTAAGTACGCCAACCCATGAATGGTATTAAGGAATACAATCCGTCATCCACGAAATTATAACAAGTAATTAACCTGTAAAAGATATCTAGGGAGTAGTGAAATCTAAGTAAACATAATTCTCCTATATATTGCTCACACCACTAATTTAATTTAGTTTATTTTCATTTTTGTTATTTTATTTTGATTGCATCTTAGATATTGGGTTAGTTGACTAGCAACTAATTCCGCCCATTCCTCTAAAAACCGAGATTTTTACTTGCTTTTATAAAATATAAAAAATACAAAAAGAATCATCCCTCACCTCTAGACCTAGTTTTTAGGTTTTCTAATCCTAGCGACACTATTCCTGAGTTGAACGATCAATCCCCCGGTACTTGTCACTATACTATACTACAACGATCAGGTACACTGCCTGGTGAGGGTTGTAAGCTTCTCGAGATCCCTCGAGAGGTAAAGCCTGGTGCAATTCCCACGCATCATTCAGATAAGCAGTTAGGGTTTCAAAACTAACCGGAAACAGATAGGTGCATTTAGGGTTTTCTAGCAAGTATGGGGTATTATAGTACTAGTTTTCTTAGTGAAAATATGTTTATTACCTTGACTTGACATACCGGGATGTTTATCTTAAGTAAACATAGTAGTGGTTGGCATAGATGGATACGTGAGCTTGTCTGAAGGTTAGTTAGGTTATAATAATATATTAAAGCAAAAATTTAGCTTGGGAAAAATCCTATAGGCATTTCTAATCCTAGTGTGCTCTAATAAGGGCCTAAGTTAAGTTAATAAGGCATTCCTAACCTAAGGGGAAGTTAGTGGGTTGTGACACCCATAAACATTATGACTAGGACCCATTAAAATTGGGTAATGAAGAAGCAACTAGGACCTAGGATGATTCCCAACACGGGTTGGATAAGTAACTTTGTGGGAAGAGTAAAAGGATTGCACGTCTTTGTAGGAAACTTCACTTACGTTACCAAATTTGTGATTGTAGAAGATATTCGTCCGATAATAGATGGTTGCCTAAGTCAAGTAGTGTTCGGAAAACCGTTTGTTGAGACCTCTAAGATGAATTATGACCCATCTCTAGGGATAGTTAGGTTCAAGGATGAGAACGATGAGATAGCATACCAAATGCCCTATAAGGTTGAACAATTCTGTCTTTTATCAAACATCGAAAAGGAACACAAGCAAGCGGTCGACTATAGGAATGATGAGGATAGACGTAGAGGAGTAGACTATGTTATGAATAGAATATTTGATTTCTACAAGGAATGCTTGCAACTAGGTCCGGAATACAAAACTAAAATCGAGGATGACCTAGAAACCGTGACTAATGAAGAGGTCACGTAATAGCCCGTGACCTTGAGTCTAGCTACAAGACTTGTAAATAAAGAAAAGAGCTTCTTGGGAGGCAACCCAAGTTTTATTTGTTTGATTGTTTGTTTGTTTGATTTTATTTGTTTCCGTATGCGTGCTTTATTTTTATTGTTTGTTGCTCATGTTGCAAAATAAATTATGAAAATGCTTTATCTTGTTGTTTAACTTCGTCTTCACTTCATAAAAAGGTATTTCGCAAAAGATAAGTGTAAGGGAAATCTAAATTTGTTTCTAAGAACGGAATTGGACATGGACCACAACAATATCAAATGAACATGCATATTAGTATTTGTGTGAGTCAAATGCTTGTATCGAGTTATAATTATGTTTTGCAGGATTTCCAGGAATTAAGGCATGAGTTTTTCCAGAAATTTTCCAGAAACTTAACATAAGATTTCTGTCAGAACACTCTGACGGCGTCAGGGTTATAACCTGACGGCGTCAGGTGTAAAAATCTGAAAAATTTTGCAAGTTTTGTTTTTCCTGCCAGAGTCTTAAAGTTTTTGTTAATTCTTTTGTTTTACAAACTCCAGCAAATCTGCAAACATTCATTCCACAAACATTATATATATATATATATATATATATATATATATATATATATATATATATATATATATATATATATATATATATATATATATATATATATATATATATCTTTATATATATATATATATATATATATATATATATATATATATATATATATATATATATATATATATATATATATATATATATATATATATATATATATATATATATATATAGATTTCCGCTGATTTTACGCGAGATTTGCCATGATTGTTTTCTCAGGTTTAACAGGTTATATTGGACAAGAAGATAATTTATATTTCTGGAGGGAAGCTTTCAACATTCATTTTCTTGGAGGAGGATCTAACCATGTTACCACATTATCCACACCGGACGAATCAGGGGAGTATTTGTTTCATTCTTTTACCTTCATTACTTTTACATCCTTTGTATTGAATATTGGGGACAATGTTCACCCTAAGTGTAAGGGGAGGGTAAATGATGATACCTTAGAGAATGCAATTGCACTTGAGTTTGTTTGTTCAATAGTAGGTGTGTAATAAAACTAAGAGAAATACTTGTTAGGGCAATTTTAGCGCAAAATTTAAATTTTTTTTACAACATTTAGGAGTGAAGCTTTAGCCTTAATGAGCGTCTCATGGATAGGAGTTGTATGACTAGCATGAAAAACCATACCACTCAAAATTTTTCACCCCAAATATGTGAGGTTCACCCCTAGATTTGTTAGGAAAAGATGCTTATGAGTGTACCGGTAGTACTTAGATTCTAGAACTTGCGTTAGAGATGCATCCCGAGACCGCTAGTGAGACTACATTCATGTAGTAGGATTTACTACATGATAAGAGGCGTTAGGATCACCATTGTGTTTAAACCCGTATCATAATTACTTGACCAATGAAGTCATAATTACTTGACTAGTAAAGTCAATTAATTTTTCCACACCTTTGCGTTGTACTCATTTTTAGTACACGATACCCCTAGTACACCCCTCCGAGCCAATCTTTTTCGTTTCTAACTTTAAGCATTTTACTTAAAGGAAGAATTTGTTTACAATCCACCCCAAATGTACACCTAAATCGCCTTAGCCTTCCTTGTATGCACTCATCTTTAGTACATTATTGTTATATGTTTAAACCCTTAGTTAATTATCTAATTGATTACATGGTTGCTAAGTTGAGTCATATCTTGTACATATTATTTTGGGACGATTGGGTAAAGTACTAGTGTTATGGAGTAATGGGGAAGAACATCATTTATTACCCCCATATGTGCGTTAATATTTAAAAAGTACTCCAAGTGTTTTAATTATCTTAATTCGAGTCATTAGAATAGTTGATTGTAAAGTATGTAAAAGTTCAAGTGTAAGAGGAATGCAAATCCCCTACGATGTATTATTTTGGATGGTAGGGCAAGAGTGTATGAAAAAAAAATCAAAAAATCAAGAAAAAGAAAAAAAAATAGAAAAAGGAAAAAAGAAAAACATACGGACTACCATCCCGTTTCCTTTTATGTTTATTTTATGTTTTTGTTAGTTTATGATTAGCTTAAGTCGAGTCGAGTCTTGGCTTAGCAACGCCACATTGTACATGTAATTGACCAAGATGATTAACTCGCCACCAGTAAAGATTGCCTTTATCCAACAAAACCGTGTTTATCATATCCATACACCTCACGTTATAACCCTTTTTAAAAGACCTCTTTGATAGTTTATCCTAGCTGCTTACGCCAAGTGGTGGAGGTTTGATCCTTTCCCAAGCCTATGGTAATCTATGTGCTATGACAGGTAGTGAGAGATATTTTCCATTTTCATTTGTGATGTATATACTTTTAATACACCCGAGAGATGTAAGTATCTAAACACTATTTCTAAGGTGCTAGTGTATAATTTATGTGCTTGTTTTGGTTGAAGTGGAACGATTATTTGTTGTAATTACTTTTATATTAGTGTTAAATGACCCTAGCTTGTATATTGATTAAAATAAAAGCGCATTTGCTGGAGGACAAGCAAATCTCAAGTTTAAGGGTATTTGATGAGACGAAAAGTGTACCGCTTTTAGGGGGTCATTTAAGCCCAAAGTCGAGATTATTTGATCAAATATTGCCCTAAATTGTTCCTTTTGTCATTTTAGGTACTTTGGAGAAGAAATCTAGAAAAGAAAGCACTTTGGACGTTTTTTGAGCAAAAAGTGAAGAATACGGCAAAGTCTCCAAATCAAGCTGGAAACAATGCTTGACGGCGTCACTCTTTGGAGGTGACGGTGTCACGTTATGGCAAAGAGGTGGATCAAAAGTATAATGAGATGCACCAGAATGTTTTTGGACTTTGTGTAATTTACTCTTGACGGCCATGAGAAGAATAATACATGACGGCGTCAAATCTGGATCTAGGCAATACGAGAGTTTCTTTGGCGGCGAGTTGACGGCATCAGGATTTACACGTGACGCCGTCAGACCCAAAAATCTATATATAATTTTCTACTTTTCATTTGTTACAGGAGGAGAACTTTGGGTTAGTTTGGGAGAAACCCTAGCACGAATTTTACCTTACTTTTAAGGGTTCCAAACCCTTGTTTCATCCATGTTTGATTGAAGATAAGTTTTCCAATAATCATTCAGTATGTCTATGTGGTGTTTGATTCTATCTTATGCTTGTCTTTACTTTAACATGCTAGGCTAGGTTTTCTTTGTGTTTGCTTAGATATAATGAAACCTAGTTATTGATGATTGGTTAGTTGTTTGTTTATAATTGTTGGGGATGAATGAATTCGATGTTAGGCTTAAGAAAACTGGCAGACTTCCAATTGGTAATATGCTTGAACGTCTTAAGAAACATGAATCGGATGTGTACTACGATTAATTGGTTGTATTTAATGCATAAGTAACTACTAAGGAGGCCATGTTAGGAGCTAGTAGTTGGCTCGACATAGGAAGAGGTAGAAGCTTATAGAGTCAGGGAAGATCGTACACGGCCCTACGAATGGTATTAAGGAATATAACCCGTCAGCCATGCAATTGTAACAAACTAATCAACTAGTAAAAGATAGCAAGGAAGTAGCGAAGTCTAAGTAAACACATTTTTCTTATTATTGTTTTTCTCCACATTTACTTTCGTGTCATTTTATTTTATTGTTATTGCATTTGTAGTTATTTGGGTTAGTTGACTAGCAACTAATTCCGCCCATTCTTCCAAAACCCGAGATTTTTACTTGCTTTCCATAAAATATAAACATACAAAAAGAATCATCCCTCATCTCTAGACCTAGTTTAATTGATTTTTAACCCTAGCGAACACTATTCTTTGAGTTGAACGATCAATCCCCCGGTACTTGGCACACACTATACTACATCGGTCAGGTACACTGCCTGGTGTGGATTGCAAGCTTCTCAAGATCCCTTGAGAGGTAAAACCTTTTGCAAGGTTGCAAAACCACGCATCAGAAAGTGACCAAAACCAAGCTAAAAACAAAAAAAACGAGCACGAGATATGGAAAGAGTCAAGAACCAGAGCTAGGAACGCGTATAAAGTCAAAGAAAGCCCCAAAAGCCAAGATTAGTCCTTAATGATTGATAAAATCAAAAGAATCCCTTGAAAGTATAAATTGAAGAATTGGCAATCTTAGTCCTTGAAGTTTTAAAATTGGCAATATTGATCCCCGAAAGAATATTTTTGAAGAAATGACAAAGAAAGCCATTGAAGAATCATGGAGTTGTCAAGCTACGCCCTTGGATAATACTTGTGAAATTTGGCAGAAACGTCCCTCAAGAATTCAGAATAATACACTTTTGGTCCTTATATTTATCCTATAACACGACCGGATCAAACTATACTATTTAACCCTTAAACCCATAAATAAACTTAATAATCTAAACCCAACTCACTATAACCTTATCCCACCAGGCCCAACCAAATCTAAGCCTAATCCCTAATTGATTAAAACCCGGCCCTTCACCCTTTTTATAAACCCAGGTCAAAAGATAATAACCCGATCAAACTAACCATTCGCGCTTTTTCACCCAAGTTACTGTGCATCTTCTTCATTTTAACCTGCAATTCCTTTTACCCCGTACACCTTATAATTATCCCAATCATTAGGTAACTCTAGAACTATCCTAAAATTTCTGACACCTCAGGAGTGCCATGCTGGCAATCCCATGACATAATCATTAGCCAATCATATGTGGGCAGAGATTCCAAGGTTCCAGAAGGATTGAGAAGATGAGATTGTCGGTGGAATTGCTTCTGGGAGCTTCTTCAATGGAACCAGAGACTTCTTTCTTGGCAATAAATAGCCCCTGCTCCATGGTTGTATTCGTGTAGAATTTTAGGGTCAAAATTATGTTTTTAGCTTAAGTTTTCATGTAATTCTACTTCCAATGTAGTGTAATCTGTTTTGAAATTAATAAAAGTGTTATTTGTTCTTAAATTTCTTCCTGAATCCGTTTATTGTTTATTTACTTTTAAAGTTAAATTTACTTTAAAAGGCTCTTACTTTCTGCCTTTTAAGCTCATTTTAGTTCTTAATAAGTAGATTTACTTTGTTTTACTTGTATTTTACTTAAAAGAAAAAAATAATAATAGTATATACATATAAAAAAACCATAGGTAGAAGGGTACACAAGCTTGCAAAAGCTCATATTTCCCTTCTGATAAGCTCACTTAAGCTCTGTATACTTTTTAGTGAGTTTATCTTAGCTTCTACTATTCCATTTCAACAAATCAGTAGGGTTCAAGGTATGTATTCCTCTCCTTTTCTTGTACTTTCTGCATTTTAGCTTTATTTACTGTTCATTCAACTTTAATTTGCTTAGTATAGCTTAATTTAGTGGTTAGTAGTTGAGTATATGCTTATGTTATACTTTTGTATGATCTAGTCAAGTTTTGTGTTCCTGCTGCCTTATTTGTGCTTGATCTGCAATTCTGAGTTTTTGTTGTTAGTTGTTGAAATTTATTGTTCAAATAGCCTCTAGATAGTTGAGTAATCTAGTGTGATCATTGGTTTGGTGTTTTAAAGCATGAATTTGCATATCTTAGTGAATCTACCATTTAAAAGGGTGTTTGGTAGATAGGTTTAATCAGTAATTTAGTAAGTTGCACAGGGTAATTTTTGATCAGTTAGCTTGAATTAGGTGTTATTATAAAGGGTATGTCATAAAATAGAGGTTGTATTTAGCAATAAGTCAATATCTGCTTCCCTATTAATTCCTGTGTTCATTCTTAGGTTGCAGCTACTGATTTCTTAGATATAGGTTATAAGGTATTTAACTTAGCTAGAGTAAGGTTTAAATAAGCTCAATACAACATCTAGGGTAATTTAGAGGCATTTGAAAGTCACTTTAGTCAAACTAGTAGTATAATAAAAAGTCAGACATAGGCTTCAAACCTGCTTGTGACTTTCTGATCTAGGGCTCAGTTAAGGGATCATTAGGCTTTCAATCTGCTTAATTTTGTTTCTGGGGATAATTTGCAATACAAACTTCATACAATAACAAGATCAAACCATTTCATAAACATTTTCTTGGTAAAATTTAATATGAAAGTAGCTCTTTTGAACATGTTCTTCTTGTTTATGTAGACAAGAGTTTCTAAGTATGTCTGATCTAGTGGTAATTTAGGTAATCAATTGGTAGTATAAATTAGGGCTTTTTAGGTTTTTAAGTAGCCAATAATATTGGCTTTAAGAATATGTCCTTAGTTTCCATTAATTAGCTTATTAAGGTACTTAAAATTAAGCTATAAGTAGGCTGTTTAGAACCCCCATTTCTGTCCAAATCTTGAATTTGCTCACTGCTTATCTAGCTTAATCTGCGTGCTTATCTTATTACTTTAAGTTGTTTGGTGCATCAATAAGTTATTTAGACCTTGTGTGAGCTTTTGGTGTAATTTACTGAAAAAGTGCTTAATAATAAGAGCTTATTTAAACTGCTTATTTGCCTAAATAGCTTATTAGGGTTTAGCTGGTAGTCAATTTTATTTTTCTTAGGTTTAGAATAATAATTTAGATTTTCTTGCATAATTTTAGAATTTTCCAAGTCTATTTAGTATTTTTAATAATTAAAATTAGTTTTTAAGTATTTTCAAATCATTTTAAATTCATAAAAATTAAATAAAAATCCAAAAAAAATAGTTTTCTGTTTCAAAATTAGTTTTTAGTTATTTTAGAATTTTAAAAAGTAAAATTGCATTTTTTTTAGGATAAAATCACATTTAATTGCATTTTTAATATATTTAAAATAGTTAAAAATAGTTTTTAATTCATAAAAATTAATTAAAAAGCCAAAAAAAATTTCAGTTTAAAAAATATTTTAAGGTTATTTTAGATTTTTCAAAATTAAATTTGCATTTTTCTCACTTTATTTCATATTACTTTGCATTTTTATTACTTTGTAAATATTTAAAAGTAGTTTTTAATTCATAAAAATTAATTAAAAAGTCATAAAAATAATTTTAAATTTCCTAAAAGTTTTAATTTACATTTAAGCCCATTAGGCATTTAGAATTTTCATTTAGGACCTTTATTTCCTGTAGTTGCCTTAAAAATCCCGAGATTAGCTCGGGAATTTCGCGTTTTTAATTTCCCGTTTACGTTTTTGCTTTACGTGTGTGCCTTACTTGTTCCCCCTTTGCATTTACTTTATTTGTAGCTTAATTGTAACTTAGGGTTCCCCATAAACCCCTCACATTCACTACACGACACTCGACACCGAACTAACGAGCTCCGTTAAAGCCTTCGTTGGGAGAAACGACTCGGGGATTCATATTTACCCGTGCTATCCTCGGAGATATCTTTCTTTCTATATATATATATATATATATATATATATATATATATATATATATATATATATATATATATATATATATATATATATATATACATATATGTATGTATATATATAGGATAAATATCAAATAAAAAGACAAATTTCCGTAAAAAAAATAAAAATAATTACTTTTTAAAAAAAGTTCTTGAAAAATTCCAAAAAAATTCCACAAGATCGGGTATGTTGGTGCATGAAAAAGTTGTGAAGGAAGTTTTTGTAAAAGTGGATACTTTATCCGAAAAAAAAAATTATAAAAAATTACGTTTATGCATTAAATCAGTTTTTTGTGCATCAAAAATTCGTTTTTGGACCCAACTTCTTTTGATTTTTTTCATCAAAATAACATTGTGCATTTAACTAAAACAAGTTAAAAATTTTGTGCATTAAAAGTTTTTTGCGCATTAAAATTCGTTTTTTGTGTACTAAAAAAAACGTATAAAAACTCAAAATTAGAAAAACTTCTTTCACAAAAGTTTTTTGCACCAACATACCCGATCTTGTGGAATTTTTTTGGAATTTTTCAAGAATTAAAAAAAAAAAATTTCTTTTATTCTTTTTACGGATATTTTTCTTTTTATTTTAACTTTACCCTATATATATATATATATATGTGTGTGTGTGTGTGTGTGTGTGTGTGTGTGTATATATATATATATATATATATATATATATATATATATATATATATATATACTAGCCGAGTACCCGCGCCTATCGGCGGCGGTGTCTGGTCTTCGACAAAATTTTAGCGGCGGATAATTTTCTTTCGACAAAGTTTATTCGTAGCGTTAGGAATCTTTTCAAAAGAACAATTTTCTTATGCCATTGTTACATAGCGGAGGCAATATATAGTTTTCAAGAAAATCCGCTAGCATTAATGCTGTGCGTGTTTTTCCCGATTGCATTGTATTTTATTGTTGTTGTCAACAAAAATTGTAAGGATTTTTTTAAGTTGCATTCTAGAAGCATAGATTAAAAAGTCATGGACTCCCAAAATGATGAAAAAAAATGTAATAAGGGTACTACTAATGGTACAAAAAATTACAAAACATTTCTTTTTCTCTTTCTGTTTACAGTGTAACATAGTTTTTGTTCTGTATTTTTTTGTCAGTTTAATTATTTTGATGTGTTAAACATTATGTTTTATGTTTCGTACTTTCAGTTTGGTATTTTTGTAACAATTTTTTTAAAAAAGAAAAAAAGAAAAAAAGGATGGTACGTAATACAAATTGTATTTTAAGGGGTCCTTCGTAACCTATCACTTATAATAATAGACTATCGTACAATTTTTTAAAGTTGTATGTAGTTGGTTGAATTCGGATCTTTAGATATCAATGTTTTCGTATAAGCATATGGTTCAAGATTGAGAGATATAAGTAAAAAATGTGTCAATATATTTTTCTTATACGGAGTAATTATGTGCTATTTGTCATAATACAAATATTTTTGATGTAAAGAGTATCATAAGTCAAACTATAAAAATAATTTTTTCAAAATAATAAAATGATTTTTTTTCCAAAGTACTTGTAATCAACTTTTTTTTTAGTTGATGTGAGTGTTAAAAAACAAATTTCCTAGATAGTTACTAAATTTGAACAAAAAACTCGTAACTTGAAGTCAAACTACAAAATTACTCCGTATAAATGGGTAGATAAGAGTTTGTCCTAACAAAGCTTCAATTAAAGGAATTAGGGCTGAGCAAACGACTCGAATGGATCGGACTGACCGAGACTGGACCGGACCGACCACATTTGATCCGATCTGGCTTTTTGACTAATTCGGTCCTTGATCCAGTCCAATCCGGTCGGGTCCAGACCATAAACCGTTTATTTGGCCTTGTTGGACCGGACCGACCAAGACCGGACCGGACCGACTACATTTGGTTCGGTCCTCAGCCCAGTCGGTCCGGTCAGGTCCTGGACCGATGCTCACCCTTAAAAGGAATTCACAATTTTATTTGGTTATTAAGTCAAGAAATATTTTTTAAAAAGTTAAAAGAGTGTGTCGTTTACTTTGTATTGAAATGTCATTGTCTTACTATCTTAAGGTGCGTTTGGTATGCCATCATCAATAACAATTGGAATGATTTCGATAGTAGTGATGGACCCTCAGTATGAAAGATCCATATCATATCTTACCCGTTTGAGATATATAAAGTATAAAACATTTCTATGTAGTTTTATCTTATTTTTTCAACAATGGTGAAACTCCACCAAGTTGTTTCATTTTTAACTTTTTTTTTTCATGTTTTCATATTTTGCAAACCTATAGCTTACACTATACCTTATTGTCAGGGTCTAATTAGAGTATACACACATACTCTTTTGCATTTGCACTTGCTAAAAGTCATGTTCTTACCATACATTTTTGAACCACCACTTACAATGCAATTCAAATATAAGTAACACCAAATCCCATATCATCCAAATTTGGTTCCGCGCCTCGAGACCCAAAATTTTGAAAAGCCACATGGCGTTTCAACCTTTCTAGAAAATCGTTCCCAATAATGTTAGGCTCAGTTATCTATTTGGAAGCAATATTCCATTCTGAGATAATTACTGACATACCCCTGCACGGAGGGGTATGTCACAAAATAACCCATGTACCCGCCGTTTTCAAAACTACCCCACCATTCCCCTTACAACCCTACGCGACATCCGGGGAGTACACGTGTCAAGAAGCTAGCTCGGGCCAAAAAAAAAATATATATATATATATATATATATATATATGCATGTCGCGTACACGTGTACGCGACACCCACCCCCCGTACGCGACATCTTAATAATTTTGCATGGGGAAGGAGCGTGTGCATGGGAAATTGATATTTTGCATGTTACGTTTTAGGGTTTAGGTTTTCAGTTATAGGGTTTAGGTATGTTTCACTTTTTTTTTGTGTGTACTTAATAATTTATCTTCAAGTGTCATATTTCAACAAATAATTGTATATATCTAAGTACAAATAATTGAAACTGTATACTATCAACAATAATTTATCAACAATAATTGTATATATCAACAATAATTGTATACTATCAACAATAAAATTCATTTTTTTTATATTAATAAAACCTAAACCCTAAACACACACAATTTTTTTTTTTGTCTATAAATAGGTATTTATCGTATTGTTTTTTAGTTGTTTGAATTTCTGTTTCTTAGTTATTGTATCGTATGTTATTGTTGTAGTTGTTGTTTCAAGTATGTTACGTGTTATGGTTAATATACTTGTTTGTTACTTTTAACCGTACATGACATTGTCATATCACTTGTACCCGGGGAGGGGTTTTTGGTTTGTAAGTTGGTTTAGACTACTTTCATAAAAGAGTTGTAAGCAACATGCATATATAGTTTTGGTTACTCATATATATAATGTTTTGTTTTATAGTAGTAGTTTTACCTTTTTGGCAATTGATATTATGAAATAAAATGGGCGAAAATTACTGACATGCCTCTGCATATGGGTAAAACAAGTTATTTTAATCGTACACGACATTGTCAGGGAGTTGTCATTTCAGAGTGTCATATTTCGTGTTTATGTATGGTTAAAAAATAACTTAAATGAAAGTTAACAAAAAAAAAACTTTATACATCAACATATACCATTACAAACTGTTCCAGAGTACAACTAACAACATCTTAACTAATCATATCCACATAAACTAGTATCCTCACACCTACTTAGATAAAACACCTTACCAAGTTTACATCTAACATCGGAGAAAAAGCCATCAACATCAGTCATATCAAATTTCGGTGGCCAACGATACGTAACAAACTGATGTATTAGCCAACATGTGATTACCCCACAATCGCTAAAATTTCCTTGTCGTGGGATAGGATATTCCACGTTGTTGTAATGGTACTCGAAACTGTAATGCCCACGTCCTGTCCTGCTAAAATGTCCCAGCTGTTCTAAACACGTGTTCACAGCTTTGGACCAATCCAATACAAATTTTCTTATTTCTTCAGCACGTTCCATGTTGGGCATAGAGTCGAGAACCAATAACTTGGAATCATACAAATCTATAATTGCTGTGACCCAGTGATTCCCTGTCGGGTTCATCGGCATCAACACCTACATATAAAGTTTATTTATGCATACACAATTACAAAGTCTTGTAAAGATTAATTTATACAAAACAAATATACATTCAAAGATCTTTACTTACATAACGTACTACATCCCAAGATGGGTACGGACGTGTGCGACCATCCAATGTTCCCCTAAGCGTCGGATTTATCGAAAGCATGGACACATAACCATTAACGCTCGGGGAAAGAGATGCCGTCCATGATCTAGCCACTGTCCATTGTTGGTTGTTGTCCCAGTTTCTCATTAATAACTCCATCCAACAATTCATATGCTGATTCAAAAGTTTAAACCTAACCATTTAATGTTCTTGAAACTTAAATAATCTAAACTTCAAACAATTTAAAAGAATACACTTACATCGTCAGACAACCAACCACATTTGTCCAATGGACCCGGATCGTTACCCAGCAGGTATAAATCCGGAAGTAGGTATTGCCAGAACGTAGTATCCAGAACCCAACCTTTTGGATGACAGTCAAGGTATATCCCGTATGGCGCCAAAAGGAATGCCTCCAAACTTTCATAATTATCGCGCCGTACCTAAACAAAAAAATAAATAAATAAATAAATAAATTATATACAATATGGTTACAAGTTCATTAATTATATAAAGAAATGTTAATAAATAAAAAACATTTTTAGTAGTACCTTTGTAGGATCAACATTATAACATACCAAAGGTGAGCTAGAACCTGTACCAACAACCTGAATATCCTCATGATCATCATCTACCGGTAATTCTTCATCTACCGGTAATTCTTCTAGGTTAAATCGCGGAATGGTCGCCGTACTCTTTTTTAGTTTAGCCTTAGCTCCACGTTTCTTAGGGAGGATTGTAGTGGGTCCCTGTTGGGTATACGGAAATTGCTGAAATTTACCTGGACGACAATCCCTCCTTGGTCGGTCGATCGGATGCTAAAAAAAGATTAACAAAAGAAAAAAAAAGAAAAAAAAAATAACAATCAGTAATCAATTACAAATAATGACGAATTATAAAAATAATAATCGTAAAATAATATGTTACCTGGATGTCAGCAGCATCATTAGGGCGGGAAGATGGACCGGCCTGGTGATCAATGGGAGTGGCAAACGCGGCGAAACCCATTGATGGAAAAGGGGATGTAAACCTAGACACAACGGGCGGTGTAGGAAGGTCTTCAAAGAAAGACTCATCTGGTGGACCACTAAATGGACGGTGGGATTGGGGGAACCCCTATATATTAAATCATAACGTAATGTTAGTATATAACCATTTCGTCATTAAAAATTACTAAACACAAGAAAAAAAAAAAAAAAAAAAAAAAAAAAAAAAAAAAAAAACCTGTGTGTTTTGACCAATATTTTCATCTGCAACAAAACTTGCTCCTCTATGTACTCCTTGTTTACCGCGGAGTTGGTCTTGCTGCATTAAAAATGTTAATGAAACAATTAACAACCTTTCAATAATATTTATACAAAAACTCAAAAGAAAAATGTCAAACTGTTTACCATTTTTTTAATCTCGTCTAGCTTTAGCTGATATTCTTTAATCTTCTCATCATAATAATCAAACTTTTGTGCCACAGCCGGAGGTATTTCATAATCCATGTTTGCTTGTGGCTGTATAACCGGGGGTGCGACCGGATGCCCTTGCAAATACGCGTTACTATCACGCCACCACTCGGATAATTCCTCGTAATCATCCGGTGTAAGCCTAGGCAACGGTGTTCTTACCTTTAATAAAACATAGGAAATACACATGACATTAAAAAAATAAAACAATATTAAATTCATAATAGTTGAAAAAAATTGAATATCTCAAACTCACCCTCAATTGGTCGTCCAAAAACTTGTCAATACTTTCTCTAACGACCCCTTTATTATAACTCCATGCAACGGACCGGGGATGCAACACTTGATGATGACGGAAAAAATAAGGGCTAGCACCCCTGGGGAACATCTCCAATATCCAAATCTAAAATAAAAAAATTAAAAAAAAGTTAATTCGTTAAAATAACCACAATTATATGTATACATGAACTGTATAAATAGATTAATGGCATACCTTAAAAGACCATAGAAATCCATTCAGCGTGTACTTAGGAGGTTTAGTAGGGTTCCTGTCGGCGGAAAAGTGCTTATCCCGACGCTTAAATACTGCATCCCGGAGATGAGTGTACAATGTTGGCCATACATACGACCCCCACGGAAAGACATTCCACATATCTAAATCCTCAACTAGCCTAAACAAAAATCCGTCTACTATATTCCCAAGCTCAGTACCTTCTAACACCAACTTCAAAACAGCTAACAAACAAAGTCGAACCCCATCTTTGTCGCTCAACTTTTTAAACACGTCTTTGTTTATCATTTCTAACAAGTCTCTAACGTATATAGATCTGGAATCAATAGTAGAAGGGAACACACGTCTCCTAAATAAGTTAGGACCTTCCATATATGACTCCCTAAAATCAACCCCGAATCTTAAACCCGTGACAAGACAAAATTCCTCCCTACCAAACTGAATTTCAACCTCACCTAAACGATCAAGAGTACGTACACGATATCTTAGTGGAACTGTGTTTGTGTCTCCCTCTTGGCAAGCAACTTGGTGGCATAAAAAATAGTGTACTAACACCCCGCTCTCTTGCATATTCGGAATGTCTAACATCCAACCAAAACATGTTTCTCTAAACATTTTTTCCTTAGGGGTTTTCAATATCAGTTTTCTAATGTCCTGAATTAAAGACATCCTACTCCTACATGTAACTTGCGCAGGATAATCCTAAAATAACCAAAAAAACATAACAAATATATATGTCAAAAAAAAATTATATTGAATTAACAAACATATATATATGTCCTAAATTAACAAACATATACATTATGACAAACTACATAACAAATATATATGTCCTGTATGTCCTAAATTAACAAAAATATATGTCCTAAATTAACAAACATGTATATGTTCTGAATAACCAACAAAAATATACGTAACAAATATATATGTCCTAAATTAACAAACATATACATAACAAATATATATGTCCTGAATTAACAAACATATACGTAACAAATAAACAATAATTATAATGACAAAAAAAAATTATATTTCAGAATTACCGGATATTCCGCCATTATGACAAACTACTCAACGACAACAGCCACTAACACAAGAAGACCACCAGCAACAACCACACCACCACCACAGACCACTACCAAAACAACACCACTGCACCAGCAACAAATGTTAAACCACAACTCCACACCACCAACAATACTGCACCACCACTGAACCACCACTGAACCACCACTGCACCAACAACAAAACAACACCGGCAACAACAAAACAACACCAAAACAACAAAACAACACCGGAAGTTTTTTTTTTTTAGGCTATGTGTTCATTTCTACACGACATGCCATTTTATGCACAATATTCACTAGTTCCGTCCCATCCATGCCACTATTCCGGTCAAAATATCAAATTCCCATGCAAAATATCAATTTCCCATGCACACGCTCCTTCCCCATGCAAAATTATTAAGATGTCGCGTACGGGGGGTGGGTGTCGCGTACACGTGTACGCGACATGCATATATATATATATATATATATATATATATATATATTTTTGGCCCGAGCTAGCTTCTTGACACGTGTACTCCCCGGATGTCGCGTAGGGTTGTAAGGGGAATGGTGGGGTAGTTTTGAAAACGGCGGGTACATGGGTTATTTTGTGACATACCCCTCCGTGCAGGGGTATGTCAGTAATTATCTCTTTCATTCTGGTTAAGTTATTAACAATGGTTGTTAGTTATTTATAATAAGATTTAAAAGATTATAAAAAGTTCAAGATCCCAAACATTCACAGGTTCTTTAGTAATGAGATACAAACTTTTTTCCGAAAGTTTAAAACTTTTAAAATATCCAAAAAAATTTAGAAGATTTGTAACTTTCTAAACATAAAAAATAAATTAAAATTAAAACTACTTTAAAAATTAAATTAAGAAATATATCAAACTCCAAACTTGGAAAACTTTCGAAACTTTCAAACTCAAGTTTCAAATTTAATTCGAAATATTCTAAATTTTAAAGTTATTGCATTTCAATGAATTTCAAATTAAAAAAAAAAAATCAAATTTCAAAAATTTATAAATTACTAAAACTAACAAAATTTCCAAGAAAAATATCTTCCATCTAATATATTCCCAACATAAATTTTAACATACACAAAACATTATACACAATATCTTGTCAAGTTGTTGTCATACATCTCAAAGGTTAGAATTCAAATCTAAACTATAATTATTATGTTTCACTAATAATAAAAAAATCAAATCTTTTTTAACCTTTAACTTCATTAATATTGTACAAAAATAATTCAAAGCAAAAGTATTAACTATAAGTCCAAATGGAAATATGAAAATAGAAGTAGTATATTCAACTCACTCCAACATTTTTAAGGACAAAAAAGGTCCTCGAGACAATAAGTTACGATATTACTCAAGTAGTACAAATTTGCAAAAAAATTAAGCCATATTTAAAAAATCAATCTTTAAACCAAAATAGTGAAAGATAAATAACAAAATCAGTTTAAAACACTTAAACTATATAGAAAAGATGTGAAATAATGTAGAAAAATAAATTGTTACAATCATTTTGGTTCGCAAGTTTTACAAAAGCATAAAGATCCCAACATCAGAATTCAGAAAAAGATATGAAAAAAGAAAAAAAGAAAGAAAGAAAGAGGTGAGTGAATATTGTACGTATATGTCAGTTCCAAAGCATGCCCAAATCACAAGTTCTACAACAACAAAAGCAAAAGATTAGTTCAAATACTGAAATTACAAGAATCAAGATCCCCCACCATGCTAAGTCTGTAGATCTATTAAACAAAAAAACAAAAAACAAAAAACAAAAACAAAAAATTACTTTAAATTAAGACACCAAAACCATCCTTGAACCATCACTGAAACCACCAAAACAACCACCGTAATTTTCTCAACAACACAAAAACCACCGAGAGAGATGGTGTCCATGTAAACCCGAAACCACTTAAAGTACCAACAAATACAACTCTTATTTGTTCAAAAACATAAATTAAAATTTATGGTTTCTTGCGTTAATTTTCAAAATCACAAAAAAGAATGATACCAGGTCTATAGAGATTTTAAACAAATTCATCTAACTACCAACAGATTTGTGCAAAACCTGTGTTTGATATCATTCACTAACAACCGCAACCAAATCCACACAAACCAAAACTACCAGCCAAACCACCTAACACAAAACAACCGGTCAAAACCACCTAACGAATGTATATGTAAAACGATGGTAGTGACGACACAGGCTGTTGGAAGTGGTGGCGGCAGAATTAGTTGGTGTCGGCGGCGGCAGTGAAAGAGAGATATGAAAGTGTATAAGTGGGTGCCTGGGTGGTGCATTTTAGGTTAGAGTGAGAGAGAGAGATATCAAAATAAGTTAGTGGTTTGTGTGTTTATTTGGGGAGGTTCGGTATTTATATCCTCTATGCTTGGGTGTTGAATCTTAATATTAGCTTTGGAAGGTGGTTCGGTTTTAGGCATTAGATATGCCTCCTTTATATATATATATATATATATATATATATATATATATATATATATATATATATACATATATATATATATATATACATACACACACACACTAGACATCAAAGGCCGTCCAAGGGGCGGGCATGACTTATAATGATAATTTGTATGGTTTTAGTTATTGTGAAATTATGGTTAATTATGATGCCGCATATACAAATTTTTACTTGATGAATGTTACATAGGCCTGATGAATGTTAACCATGATCCATGTACCCATAGCAATCTTCCTCTCATTATGAAAGCATACTAATCGTATCAATTACTTTCATTTCATTCATATTGTTGAGAGGAAACATTTAAATGTTAATTGATGAATGGATGCATGTTAACCATGACTCATGATCGAGGTGATCGAACCAACCTCCCATTCATTATCAAATCTTAGTACATATAGCAATGACATACATTTCAATGGTATTGTTGAGAGAGCACATACGAATGTTAACTTGATAAATGTTAATTAATGAATATTAACTATACTTGATGAATGTTAAGTATACGTGATGAATGTTCATTGATGAATGTTAACTATACATGATGAATGTTATTGTATAGCTTCATCCAACCCCTCTTGAAATATTGTTATTCTAAACTCTTCAAGAAAAGGCTCCATAATTGTTGATTTCAAAGTCTCTATTAACACTTAGTAAGCAAAATATTAAAAATAATAAGTAAATAAACTTGTGTTGTTGACTGGTCGTGTTTGTTATTTGTACACGATCAATCAGAACTTGTTCCTGCTTGTGTACGGGTGGATTTGCGTTGAGTCCTGTGAAGTTATTCAAAGAGTTACCTGAATTTCATTTAACTCTATAGGCCTTTGCTTGTGAAAGTGATTTTTAAACCACAATGCTGATATACTACACACAGCAAGTATATCGATTGAAAATAAGTCTAATGCATAGTACAATGAGCATAGTATAAAGAAGTTTAATGCATTTGGCATACGAAAGATTCATATGTTCAGTGCAATAATAGTTGTGATTTGCTGATGCATTGGTTTTCTATGATGAGAAATTGCAAAGACATACATAACATATAGGTGATTAATTAATTCAAAACAGTTAATTCAGAATCCTGCATATTTCAGTTGATTGACAACCATTAAAAAGATTGTAATTCTAACAAACATGAATTATTGTTATTGTCTTGTTGTGTGCATCTTCATTATGGAGTTCGTAATGAAACAGTTTGATGCGCATCATTTTTCCTTCTTCAAATCCACATTCTAGTCCAAATTGATTCCAATTGCCTTCCATCACTAATAACTTGATCTTTAAAGGGTTACTTGTGTCAGCAATTACCTTCAACTTTATTGAATAGGTCAAATCCATGTGAACAATCTTTCCTTTTTTGTAAGTTTCCGTGTGTAAGTTATCCCATATATCTGATTCGATTATCTGTTTGTGTAATGCATAATTATTAAGTATGACATGGTAATTATAATATTTTGTTGGTGATTTTGGGCCAATTAGTTTAGATGACTTACCAATGGATAGTGATTCGCAGCGTCTACTTTGAACTTTGTGTAGACTACGCTATCTTCATTGACATGAGCCGAGTGGTGGTACCATCTGCATATATGATGCATTCTTGGATATGCAATATGAATTAAGTACAGTTAACGATATTATGACAAAAATTATAGTTTATAAATTTTTGTTGTAATTACCATTGATATCACGATTAAGTATTGGTCTGGGTGGCTTTTTGAGGAATGTTGTTCATATATCTTCTTTGCTGAGACCAAGACCATCGTAGCCACTTATAACTACAACCGACAATGTATAATTTGGCAGATTTGTAAACACAAGTTGTTGGCCCCATTGTATTCCTGCTGTTACAACAAAATCGTCCCATCCATAACCGGTCAGTCCATTCATTCTTACTATCTTATCTTCCCAGGGTTTAACCCTTTTATGACAAACGGGAAACATCATTCCTGCATAAATGACTGTGAATGTATTCTACCATATATCTTGTAAGAAATCTCCCGGTAACAACTGTATGCATAAAGATGTAGAGTGAAAAGAGTGAAACTAATATAATGTCTATTTAATCAGCAATAATGTATTTGTATTATAGTTTTTACATACAGTTATTCCTGGAGTATAAGTTGCCAAACACCTTATCATTCTTGGACCTATCGTCTTTCTATCATATCCAGCACATTCTGAGCCAGTATTGTCGTATAATGTGACATAGTAGTCGTCTATTCCTATCTTTATAAAGTGGATTGTTGTGGCACTTGGTGGTATATTTGATTCAACAAAGGCTTTCCACTGACTGTCACTTAAGAACCATTTGCCGTTTATGTTTTTTTAATTTTGTTTTGTACTGGTATCTATCGGTGCCATTGAGATAAAGCATGTCGCTTTGTTCTTTGAAATACTCGGTAAAAACATCAGGTAACATCTGTTATTGAAATTGTAATGTATATGTAAGGTTTATGTATTAATTATAATTATGCTATTAGTTTAGTAAATTTTGTTTGTAGTACTTGTAGGGAAATTCTATTAGTACCTGATGAGTTTGTTCTGTTTGACGGACATATTGGAATAGAAATTGTTGTGCCATCCTGATACTAAATAAGTAACATCAACAATATCATTAACCAAAAACACAGGTAATTGGTGCTTACAACTAAATAACCTACTAAATAAGTAACATCTACCAAGTTGTATGTTGCATGGTAGTTTATTTAATAAGTAACATCCTGATGATACACCTTTTATGTTCAGTTTGTACAGTGTTTTATGAATCATATTTTTTGTTCGGCCGCATTTTGTTTGCATCCCGCTTATATAATACATAAGTATGCTTATAATGGTAATAATTTTGGACATAACATCAAACAATTGGTGTCTCTAACATAGGCTACTTAAGAATGTTTATAATTGTATACTTAACATAAAAGTAACTTTTGCCTAATTTTAAGGAAGATAAACTATCCTTCTGTAAATACAGGGGAATGGTATTGTGTGGGTATTCGATTTGTACCATATAAGAGTTAAACATGCTTATAATTGTATTGCCAAGCTAAATATAAGTTTTGCCTATTTAGAAGTTGCTAAAGCTGATAATCGGTAAGACAATGCAATGTTATCATTCGATTTCTTCCATAATTCACATAAGTATATAATGAAAACACATTAAATTATTACTTTACCTTAATGATTTCGTTTGATTGTTTGCTGATTCTTGGGTTACTGCAAGATGATTGCTTTGAGAAGGGTTTTTGTCTTGATAAATTTGTAATGAGGTTAAATTATGTTTCTGTAACTTATATTCTTACCAAACCGCCCTTTCATTGACTTTTATTTTATTATTATTATTTAAAAATATATATATATTTTGTTTATAATTTGAAATAACATGTTTTTTTATAATTTGTTAAAATGGAATATGACTTACTATTCTTTATTATGAATGCGAGGTAATGGAGGAACTAATGAAAAGCTAGTGTAATTTCTTTTAATGTAAAAATAAATTAATATATATGAATACATCTAATAGTTTATTGAAATTAGCACTTTATTAAATTTTTTCTTCGATTTCATATTATGTTTTCCTGATATATATTGAAACATCAAAGTAATAAACCATTAACTTAAAAGGTTACTTGTAAGCGATTCTATATGATATTTGTTACTTTGCGATTTCAATAATTTAAATTAAAAAGTTGTTTAGAATTTTGGTTTGGGGGAGAATGCATAGTTTAATCTTTCAACGGTTTTTAAACGCGACCAAAACGACCTTCAACAATCATACTATCCGTTATGATATTTGTTGCGGTATTTTTGAGATGATGCTACGTAAACTCCTTAAGATTATTAGGTACCTGAAATTATGATGTTATATATCAATATTGGAATGAAGGTTCTTTACTTAAGTGTGTAAATTAAATAAGTAACAATCTATAAGCATTGGTATAATTTTTTTTATTTTTTATTTTATTGAATATTAAATAGAAATATTTTTCCATGCAGTATAATCATTACATGGTTTAAAGTAGCCTCACACCTACAATAACTACTCTCTAAATGTATTAAATCTGTGTTAATAATAGAGCTATATATATGAATCTCATTTATTCATATCATTGGTAATTACAAACATATCTTTTTTCAGCCACTTCAACTTGTGTGTCGCCTAATCGAAACAGTAAGTATCATTTGTTTTTTTACATTTGATTATTAGTTATCTTGATTTTGTACAATCCATTTACATTATAACATTTGATTATTAACTAAATGTTATCTAGTGTATTCGATTATTAGTTTTGTTTACCTTTTAATAATTTGGTTGTTATCTGCCGATGCATGTTTTTCTTGACTATTAATTTAATTGTAGTTTTTGTTGATCATTATTGAGTAATATGGTTTGTAAATATGTGATGCATGTATGTTATTATATGAACTGTAAGATGTGATTTTGGTTTTAAGAGTACGGGTAGTGTATGATGATTTGATGCATGTAGCTTGTTATATAAAGCCTAAGATGTGATTTTGGTTTTATGATTACGGGTAGTGTATGATTTTAGTCTTTTTAAAAGATATAACAAATAATATATTTGAAAGTGGTTGTGTTGGGTTTGGTTAGATTTGTTAGGTTATTTTTAACGGAATGTAGTAACCTATTTGAAGCGGGTTTAATGTGTTTCATTTGGACCATTGTTAGTTTATGAAATATATTTGATTTGTTAATTATGAAAAAATAGTTATTCTATTCTGGTTGAGGTTGAATAATTCCATATTCACTCGGCTCATTTGGGTTGGTACCAATTAGAACACGTAGTAAGTAAGTTAAACACTTTGGCGGCAAGGAGCAAAGCACAATCTCCCCTGTTTTTTGATTAAGAGTCAAGTAGTTTATGAGTTGTTTTTTGGGTAGTGTATGATTGAGTCATTACTAAAATAAATAACAAACTTAGCGGCTAATTTTGTGTCTTTGATGGCAATGAGCAAACGACATTGTCCCCTGTTATTTAATTAAGAGTCAAGTAGTTTATTAATTGTTTTTTATGGTTTGGTATGTATTAATATTAAGAGTGAAAATGAATCTTGATAATATAAAATAGGTTATTTTTTTTTATTAAAATTTGGTATATGGTAGTAATTGAGAGGAAGAATGATGTTGTTATATATAATTTGTTGTAAGGTAATTGATTTGGATTTAATGATGTTATTAAATGTATAAAATATTTGTGTCCTGTTTTATACAATATATTAGTCAAAAGATAAATGTGAATGTTGGTATTTAATAAAAGTACATTATAATATATATTTTGATTAAAAAGTTTTTTAATATTTGATTTTTTTGTTTTTTTGTATAAAGATGCCGATTGAATTTGTTGTGCAACTCATGTACCATAATGAATATCCTAAAGAGCTTCAACTTCCTGAAGTATTTGAAGAGGAAGCATACACTGGAAACAGCTGTTTGTACTTGTTAGGTGTAGCAAGAAACCGGAAAAAAGTTGATGTATTCAGATCAAGATTTGGGGTTTATGAGATAAGAGGCAAGAGATGGAATGAGTTTGTTGTGGAGAATCTGAATGAGAATGTGAATGTGCTGCACTTTATAGAGGAAGGTGATGACTCGTTTTACGTGACAGGATTTGACAATGATGGGAAAGAAATTGGAGGTTATGGAGAAGGAAATCAACGGTTTTATCGGTTTCAGTCACGTGTAACGCCTTATGAAGAATTAGGAATACATCAGGTAAGAATTTTATGTTTTGAATAAATTTTTTTATAAAGTGAATATATTGTATGTAATTGTGGTTGTGGTTGTCACATGTTTTAGTGAGGAACGAAACATTTTTTTTCTTATTTGAGCAGAGTATTGTTTGTTGTGTTTGAGTTTTGACAAATGTGTTTAAACGGTTTTTTTTTTCTTCAGACTATTCCTGCTAATTTTTTAGCTGGTATGATGAATGTTGGTGTGATAATGTTTAGATGTGAAGGTGATGAATTTAATATCCATGTTAGTCGTGTGAATCCAAATGGTGGTGGTGTTCTTAACGAATACGTGTTGGGCTGCTTTGTGTGAGGAAAAGGATTTGGAGTTTGGTGATGTTGTAGTGTTCACAAAAATAAGTAACAATGTGATTAATGTAATGTGTTTCAACGTTGAAGGAAGCAGTTGATTGATGCTAAACCGTCAACCTAAATTGACCATGGAATGGTCAACTAGGTCAAACAGCCTAGAGTCAATGCTACGCGGAATATAGTGGTTTCCCCGGGTCGTTATGTCCCGACGAGGTGTGATGGTTAACAGACGGTTATGTGATCGGGTGAATTTGGACAGGAAAAGGGGTGTGAGTGATTAAACTAAGGAATATACGAAGAAATAGATAAAATAATCTATATGAAAAAGACTGGAAAGTTAGAAAAACCAGAAACGTTTAAAACTTAAAACGCGTACGTTTACGTTTAAAATAACGTATGCGTACAAAATTATACGTGAAAACTGAAATCTGAAAACCCACAGGGGGTGAAAATGACTTTTTTACAAACTTAAAATAAAAAGAAAATTTAAAATGAAAATGAAATTATTAACATGATTATTTTAATATTTTAAATACTATTTAATTAATTAAAACTATTTAAAATCTAAATTAAACCTAATTTTAATTAACTAATAATTATAAAAATTACAAATTAAACTAAAAATTTGCAAAAATAATTTCTAAACTTAAAAATGAACTTGAAGAAAGTATAAAAAAAATAAAAAAAATATTTTTGTCTTTTTATGAGTTTTTTATTAATTAAAAACTATTTATATTAATTAAACTAATTAAACTATTTTAAATTACAAATAATACTAAATTAACTTAGAAAATTATGGAAAAATTTATAAAACTATTTTATAACATTTAAAATCTAGGAAAAATATAAAAACTAGGTTTTGCTTAATAAAAACTAATTATGCTATTTAAAACTTAATTATTAATTAATTACTAATAAAACTAAAATTAATTCTAATAAATACTAAATGATAAAATAAAAATCTGAGAAAATTAATAAAAATACTTTAATATGAAAGGAAATTAAGAAAAATATAAAAAAGCTAAGTTCTTAATAAAAATATAAAAATGAAAATTAAAATTTTAGTAAAATTAAATAGAAACTATCACTTAAAATTAAATTGGTTTTTCTAGATTTTTCTTTTACAAACTTATTTTAAACCTAAAAACAAACACTTTTGGTAAAAACAACTTTTTGGGAACTTAAAAATAAGCACTGTGTGAAGCAATAAGCCACACAGTTGACTATTGTTGACCAAAGTGGAAAATAAGCTCAAACCAGCTTAAGTGGGGCCCACTATGGAAGATTCAGGTCCAAATAAGTTAGATGAACATGTGTGAGCAAGAAAAAACAAATGGTGGCCACTGAATAAGCAAATAAGCTTAAATAAGCACTTATATATCTTGTTTCAAAGCTAAAAAAGGGACAAAGTTTTGTGGCCAATTCAGGTGGGGACCACAGGTCTAGGGGTCAAACTAATGGTCAACTAATGCACCCTGCTAGGAGGGGGTTGGGAGGAACAAAGTTTGGGCTTGTGGGACCACAGTGGTGGGCTGCAGCCACCACCAAAGGTGGTGGAGTGGTTGTCTGATCTGTGCAGTAGGGCAAGGGGTATTCCCTGCAAGTGAGTTTGGACAGGGATGGGGCCCACAGAAAAATTCTCAAAATTAAGGGAACTATGGGACTTTGAAGAAGAGCTAGGGGACTTTAACTAGGAACAAGTTTCAAACCTTGAAGTCAATCACAAAATTCAAAACAAATCCCCTAAGTTTTGCAAAATCTGAAAACTTAAAATTTTGACTTTTGATGAAATCTTGAAAAGTTGATTAATTTGAGTTTTGATTACCACTAACAGATTACTAAAGCTATGTTTAACCTAACAGAAGCTAATTTAAACAACCTAAGCAAGTTCTAAGTCTAAATGAAGCTTTTGAGTCCCTCTAACACTAACAGTTAACTGTTAATGGTGGATCAAGGATGAGTTTGACCTTTTTTCAAAATGGTGATCTATTTTATGACTTGCAAGAACTTTTTAGACCTAAGGTGATTAACTCAAACAGAAAACAACAACTAAATCACACAAGAACATCTCAAAACCTTCTAAGCCAAGCACTCCCTATGATACTGAGAATGGCATTTTGTGAAGCAGTGTGATAATTTAAACCATGAAATTGAATTCTAGATTTATACTAACATGAAACAAGTATATAGAAACTGAATTGAGCACATTTGAAATACATGAACAATGAATTCCATAAAAATTGAAAATTGCTTACTTTGCCTTTCAAGCTGAGATAAGTGATCAGGGAGCCAAAGATCAACCTAAAGCCTACCACAAGGCATCTAAACCCATTTCCATCCAAAACACCTCAGCTCTCAGCATCCTTCTTCTTCAAACTCTATTTTTTTTATTTTTCTTTATTTCTCTTTTATTTTTGGTAATTTTTTAGTGAACTTTACTTAATGCTGGTTTTAGTACTCAGTAAGCTTATAAAAGCTTATCATTTACATACATAAGCTTAAACAACTTAATAACAACACTTATATCAATATTGAAGCTAAAATAGAAATCCAAATAATTTGAAGCAAAAACTGAATTTCATTCAACAAACTTGAAACACACTAGGAAATACTTAAATTACACTGAGATTGAAAAGAGTACATGTTTTTAACTAGAAAATACACTAGAATAGGAAATGATATTAAAACTATTCTACACTAAACTATTTATCTACTCTACAACTAATAATTTTTACTTCTGCCTTCTCCTTGCTTTTATAGCTGTCCAAACATGATCCATGTGTCCACTGGAATAATTCTCACTTCACTTGAGCCATTGGATTGCTCTAATTCATCCTAGCCGTTTAAACCATTTTTGGCGGTAAAAGGTAATTTGGCAGTTGGGTAGTTTTAGTGGGATAGGTGAGGGTAATAAATGAGGAGGGGGGATGTATGGGTGTAGGTGATAGTATTTATGAGGGTTGGTGAGAAAATGGGAGGAGGGGGGAGACAAACAAGCTGGAAACCAAGGATTAAGGGGGATGATGAACAGTAAACGGGGGTTGGGGGTTGACTGTGGGTTGACCGGGTTATATTATCAAAAGGGAAAGTGGGCTTTGGTGGGATTTTGGTGGTGGTGGGCTGGGGTTAGTTTGGATCAGGTTGTGTTGGTTTGTATGTTGGGTTAAATAAATAAAAAGGGTCCAATTTGGTTTTATAGTAATACACAAGGACCAATTATGCAATTTCGCAAAAGGTGAGGGCTGATGTTGTCATATTCCCAAAGTACTCATAAGGACCAATTATGCAAAGAACCAAATAAACCAAGAACCAAATTTACCTTTTTCCATTTTTCAAATTCCCGGGGACCAAAACTGACAAATTGCCAAACTTAAGGGACCAAACATGACATTTCCTCAAACTTTCCTCCCAAGGTCCATTTTTGATAATTTATTATTTTCAAGGACCAAAAATGATTTTTCTTTCAAAAAATTCCCACCAGGGACCAATTCTGCCAAAGTTTGAAACTCCAGGGACCAAAATTGTAAATTTCCAAAACTTTTGAGATTTTTCACCAAAGGACTGAATATGACAATTTATGATTTCAAAATGACCTTTGGTAATAATTTTCCATATTTTGAATTACCAGGGACTAATTTTGTAATTTTATGAAAGTTGGGGGACTGAAACTGCCAATTTTGCAAACTTTGTACGTTTTTCATTTGTTTTGACTCATTTTGCATCTAAAACATATAAAACACAATTTTGAAATATTTTCAGTATTTTGATGCATTTCTGAGTGTTTTTGTATGTTTTGCAGTTCAGATTTGACAAAAAATGATGAGTGTTTGAGCACTCATCAATCCCCCACACTAAACTATTGCTAGTCCCTAGCAATAACTGTTTTGAAAACTTGATGGATTTTAAACTCTTTACCAAAAGCCATCACTTCTGGAGTAGCCAGGTGTGAGAACTGTGGTACACCTGATAACCGTGTGATTTTGAGCAAACCACCAACTGTCAACGGATTTGATTAGTCTTTACCAAAAGCCGTTTACTTCTGGACTAGCCAACTCTTGATGGACTAAGTCAACATCTTGGTGAGCTGATTACCAATTATGGATGTTCCACTGCCTTTACCACAAGCCATAATCTTGCAGGCTAGCCAACTCATTCGCTTTATGGGATATGGCGAGTTGAGGTACTATACAATTTTTGGCAAATTGCAAGCCATAAACGGATTTGAGATGTCTTTACCAAGAGCCGTTTGCTCCTGGACTAGCCAATCCCTTTTGTCGGTTAGACAAGGCGGACTGATTACCACAAAAATTTTGAAGCACCAGTGAAAATTTTTTGAAATTTTGGCTAAAATAAGATAGTAAATTGTGATAAAATTCGCTAGAATAGCGAAATACCCCCTCCCCCCCCCCCCCACACTTAGCATGAATATTGTCCTCAATATCCAAAGTCCTGGCTATTTTGCCGACATTTTGAACGTAAAAGGGCAACATTACAAGCTAAGCGTGGAAAACACCATTTTGTTTTTCACTTTTGTAATTATAGCATGGGTGACTCCCCCACACTTAGGGTGAAAACCCTATAAGCATGCTATTGTTTTTGTTTACCGAGTCGCTAGCTTGACTCGACCCCGAATTTATTTGTCCTTGGGGAAGCATGATGTGAAAAAGACAATCTCAATCGGACTTTCATTCAAGATGTTTGGACAAACATTTGAAGCACGTGAAAGTTCCACACCGATGAGATAAGTATCCGGCTCAAGATAATGATACATGAAAATGCTGGGGTCAAATATAGTGTCTTCATTCCCGAAGGAGTGAAGAAGAGAGGAAGGCACCTCGAGAGCAGGCTCATCAGCCTGAGTTTGGATTTCAAGGGTTAAGCTCAAAAACATCCCGGGAGGGTGGGTGGGAATTTGCAAATCCTCATGATTGAATGCATCTCCCCCCGGGCTATCATACTCCGGAGGAGTCATGATAAGGTGATCAATGATGGGCTCAGAAGGTATTTCATCAGCGTCACTGATGTCTTCAAATGATAAAGACTTTTCATCAGTGGGTGAATTACTAAGCCCGGTGTTGAGATAGGGATTGAGTGATGGATCATCATTCAATAAACTTTCAAGGAACAGAATATCCCCCTCAGAATCAAGATAGTTATCATCAACTTCATACGAAGTTGAACTATCTAGGTCAAGGAATGCTTCGACTTCTTCTAGATCATCTTTGAAATCAAACAGATCATCATCAATTCCCGATGGAAGTGGATTGGTGTGAGTGAGTTCATCGGCGAACTCCTCGAGAAGAAAGTCAACATTAGAGTGGGGAAGGGATGCATCAACATACTCAATGTCTCCATAAGATAAACAATCATCACTGGAATCAGAGACAATCTCAATTTGATCATTTGGATTATCATGGGGTGAAGGAATATCACACACTTGATCAAAAGTCCCCTGTGACTCTCTCGGGATTGGGACAAGGATCTCAACACTAGACTTTATTAATTTGTCCGATTCCTTATTAGGAATAGTGCTAAGATGCTCATCCCCCATGTTTAGAGAGTGGGTGTGAACTTCGGGTGTGATAACAACAGACTGAGGGAGTGAAGAGGAGCTAGCATTCATGGATTGTACAAGTTCCATTTGATCTTCTGCTAGTAATTTCTCCGTCTCATTATTTTCTCCCTGATTTTCAATGGGAGGAATCACAAATGATGAATCTGACGAACCCTTATAAAATTAAAGGATATCATGGGTGTCTTCATTATCATTATCATCATCACAGTCTAGAAGAGCAGCTTGACGAAATTTGGCACGTGTTATAGCTGCTTGTTCTAAGACAAGTAATTCTTCCACGCTCAATTCGTTTCTAGCCTCTCGTTCATCAGCAAGTAATTCTGCCATAGATTTATCACGAGAGTCTTGAAACGGTGTAGTAACCAACTCCTCCTTAAGTTCTTTTAATATATCAAGAGCCTTTAGTAAAAGGTCTTGCTCAATATCATGAGGAGTTGCTTGGATCATTTGGTACTGTGGAGGTGGGTCTGAAAACGAATAGTCGTAATTGTTACAAGGAAATGGATTCCTTGTTTGACAATCCGAGCTAGAGTGTGGACCTCCAAAGTAATCACAACAGTAAAACTGATGTGGTTGTGGGTGGTATGTGCTGGAGTCATAAGTGTTATCAGGAAACTGCTCATAGACAAGCGTGTTTCCAGATTGATAATCAGAGCTGTAGTGTGAACCACCACAGTACTCACAATAGTAAAACTGTTGAGACTGATGGTGTGGTATCTGGTGGAATGAATCAGTGGTGTCATGATAGGAATAGGGATTCTGGTTATAGACAGACCCGTTTCTTGACTCTACCATGCCGCAACTGGGGCAATTGCCACCATTATAAGAACTACCATACCACTGGCAGACCAGAAAGTGTGGATGAGACATAGAAAGAATCAAAATGTTTGGGAGGGGTAGGGATGAAGAATCAAAGATGTGAGAGGGTAAAGAAGAATGTTTTTGGGTTTTTGGATAAACATTTTGTACAAATGATAAAGAAAATGTTTTTGTGTTTTTGTGTTCGTTGAAAACTGAGTTTAAAATGTTTTCGGGAACGGTTTTGTTTTGATAATAAGAAAATATGAACAAAGGATGGATAAATGTACAATGGAACGAATTCCAAAATCACTAATCAGAAAAACCGTTTAGAATAGCGCGCACACCTCCCCGGCAGCGGCGCCAAAATTTGATTGATGCTAAACCGTCAACCTAAATTGACCAGGGAATGGTCAACTAGGTCAAACAGCCAAGAGTCAATGCTCCGTGGAATATAGTGGTTTCCCCGGGTCGTTATGTCCCGACGAGGTGTGATGGTTAACAGACGGTTATGTGATCGGGTGAATTTGGACAGGAAAAGGGGTGTGAGTGATTAAACTAAGGAATATACGAAGAAATAGCTTAAATAAGCTATATGAAAAAGACTGGAAAGTTAGAAAAACCAGAAACGTTTAAAACTTAAAACGCGTACATTTACGTTTAAAATAACGTAAGCGTACAAAATTAAACGTGAAAACTGAAATCTGAAAACCCACAGGGGGTGAAAATGACTTTTTTACAAACTTAAAATAAAAAGAAAATTTAAAATGAAAATGAAATTATTAACATGATTATTTTAATATTTTAAATACTATTTAATTAATTAAAACTATTTAAAATCTAAATTAAACCTAATTTTAGTTAACTAATAATTATAAAAATTACAAATTAAACTAAAAATTTGCAAAAATAATTTCTAAACTTAAAAATGAACTTGAAGAAAGTATAAAAAAAAAAAAAAAAATATTTTTGTCTTTTTATGAGTTTTTTATTAATTAAAAACTATTTATATTAATTAAACTAATTAAACTATTTTAAATTACAAATAATATTAAATTAACTTAGAAAATTATGGAAAAATTGATAAAACTATTTTATAACATTTAAAATCTAGGAAAAATATAAAAACTAAGTTTTGCTTAATAAAAACTAATTATGCTATTTAAAACTTAATTATTAATTAATTACTAATAAAACTAAAATTAATTCTAATAAATACTAAATGAGAAAATAAAAATCTGAGCAAATTAATAAAAATACTTTAATATGAAAGGAAATTAAGAAAAATATAAAAAAGCTAAGTTCTTAATAAAAATATAAAAATAAAAATTAAAATTTAAATAAAATTAAATAGAAACTATCACTTAAAATTAAATTAGTTTTTCTGGATTTTTCTTTTACAAACTTATTTTATTACTAAAAACAAACAATTTTTGTAAAAATAACTTTTTGGGAACTTAAAAATAAGCACTGTGTGAAGCAATAAGCCACACAGTTGACTATTGTTGACCAAAGTGGAAAATAAGCTCAAACCAGCTTAAGTGGGGCCCATTATGGAAGATTCAGGTCTAAATAAGTTAGATGAACATGTGTGAGCAATAAAAAACAAATGGTGACCACTGAATAAGCAAATAAGCTTAAATAAGCACTTATATATCTTGTTTCAAAGCTGAAAAAGGGACAAAGTTTTGTGGCCAATTCAGGTGGGGACCACAGGTCTAGGGGTCAAACTAATGGTCAACTAATGCACCCTACTAGGAGGGGGGTTGGGAGGAAAAAAGTTTGGGCTTATGGGACCACAGTGGTGGGCTGCAGCCACCACCAAAGGTGGTGGAGTGGTTGTCTGATCTGTGCTGTAGGGCAAGGGGTATTCCCTGCAAGTGAGTTTGGACAGGGATGGGGCCCACAGAAAAATTATCAAAATTAAGGGAACTATGGGACTTTGAAGAAGAGCTAGGGGGCTTTAACTAGGAACAAGTTTCAAACCTTGAAGTCAATCACAAAATTCAAATCAAATCCCCTAAGTTTTGCAAAATCTGAAAACTTAAAATTTTGACTTTTGATGAAATCTTGAAAAGTTGACTAATTTGAGTTTTGATTACCACTAACAGATTACTAAAGCTATGTTTAACCTAACAGAAGCTAATTTAAACAACCTAAGCAAGTTCTAAGTCTAAATGAAGCTTTTGAGTCCCTCTAACACTAACAGTTAACTGTTAATGGTGGATCAAGGATGAGTTTGACCTTTTTTCAAAATGGTGATCTATTTTATGACTTGCAAGAACTTTTTAGACCTAAGGTGATTAACTCAAATAGAAAACAACAACTAAATCACACAAGAACATCTCAAAACCTTCTAAGCCAAACACTCCCTATGAGACTGAGAATGGCATTTTGTGAAGCAGTGTGATAATTTAAACCATGAAATTGAATTCTGGATTTATACTAACATGAAACAAGTATATAGAAACTGAATTGAGCACATTTGAAATACATGAACAATGAATTCCATAAAAATTGAAAATTGCTTACTTTGCCTTTCAAGCTGAGATAAGTGATCAGGGAGCCAAAGATCAACCTAAAGCCTACCGCAAGGCATCTAAACCCATTTCCATCCAAAACACCTCAGCTCTCAGCATCCTTCTTCTTCAAACTCTAGTTTTTTATTTTTCTTTTATTTTTGGTAATTTTTTAGTGAACTTTACTTAATGCTGGTTTTAGTACTCAGTAAGCTTATAAAAGCTTATCATTTACCTACATAAGCTTAAACAACTTAATAACAACACTTATATCAATATTGAAGCTAAAATAGAAATCCAAATAATTTGAAGCAAAAACTGAATTTCATTCAACAAACTTGAAACACACTAGGAAATACTTAAATTACACTGAGATTGAAAAGAGTACATGTTTTTAACTAGAAAATACACTAGAATAGGAAATGATATTAAAACTATTCTACACTAAACTATTTATCTACTCTACAACTAATAATTTTCACTTCTGCCTTCTCCTTGCTTTTATAGCTGTCCAAACATGATCCATGTGTCCACTGGAATAATTCCCACTTCACTTGAGCCATTGGATTGCTCTAATTCATCCTAGCCGTTTAAACCATTTTTGGCGGCAAAAGGTGATTTGGAAGTTGGGTAGTTTTAGTGGGATAGGTGAGGGTAATAAATGAGGAGGGGGATGTATTGGTGTAGGTGATAGTATTTATGAGGGTTGGTGAGAAAATGGGAGGAGGGGGGGGGGGGGAGACAAACAAGCTGGAAACCAGGGATTAAGGGGGATGATGAACAGTAAACGGGGGTTGGGGGTTGACTGTGGGTTGACCGGGTTATATTATCAAAAGGGAAAGTGGGCTTTGGCGGGCTTTTGGTGGTGGTGGGCTGGGGTTAGTTTGGATCAGGTTGTGTTGGTTTGTATGTTGGGTTAAATAAATAAAAAGGGTCCAATTTGGTTTTATAGTAATATACAAGGACCAATTATGCAATTTTGCAAAAGGTGAGGGCTGATGTTGTCATATTCCCAAAGTACTCATAAGGACCAATTATGCAAAGAACCAAATAAACCAAGAACCAAATTTGCCTTTTTCCATTTTTCAAATTCCCGGGGACCAAAACTGACAAATTGCCAAACTTAAGGGACCAAACATGACATTTCCTCAAACTTTCCTCCCAAGGTCCATTTTTGATAATTTGTTATTTTCAAGGACCAAAAATGATTTTTCTTTCAAAAAATTCCCACCAGGGACCAATTCTGCCAAAGTTTGAAACTCCAGGGACCAAAATTGTAAATTTCCAAAACTTTTGAGATTTTTCACCAAAGGACTAAATATGACAATTTATGATTTCAAAATGACCTTTGGTAATAATTTTTGCATATTTTGAATTACCAGGGACTAATTTTGTAATTTTATGAAAGTTAGGGGATTGAAACTGCCAATTTTGCAAACTTTGTACGTTTTTCATTTGTTTTGACTCATTTTGCATCTAAAACATATAAAACACAATTTTGAAATATTTTCAGTATTTTGATGCATTTCTGAGTGTTTTTGTATGTTTTGCAGTTCAGATTTGACCAAAAATGATGAGTGTTTAAGCACTCATCAGCAGTAACACAGATGTTCAATTTCTTGGTGCTTCTCGCCTGAATGCAGTACAACCACTTGTAGCATATGTTGATCAGAGTAAGTTTATAGTATAAATTTAGTTTCATTTATGTTTAGTTGTTTCAATGAATTTTATGGACGGTTGATATGTTTGTGTAATTGTATTTAAGAGTTTTGTGTATTGATTGTTATGTTGTTTTGCAGAGGATGATCGAATGTACCATATATGCATGTGGCCTTATCATCGTGAACATTTTCTTGAAAGAACCAATGTGTTTTATAAGAGGTTTTCTGAAATTCTTGCATTTAATAGTCTTGTAAGTTTTATTCTAAATCCATTATGTTTTAATATTTTGTAATTGATATTATGAGCTTCTGTGAGTTTTTTTTTTTTGTATTATTGTAGGGTATACTGGCTAAAATCCAGTGAAATCATCCAATGCACATCTACAGGAAGGCTTTGCTAAAACACAATGATGTTGAGGTTGAATTCACTGTCAGGATGGATCATCACCATGAGAATCCTTCGAGGACCAATCATGTGAACATGTATGGTGAATGGGCTTGGTTTGTTCAACAATGTGGTTTTGGATATACGAAGATGTTAAGGTTTAGATTAATGTACTTTGTTAATGATTTGGAAGGTGACGAAGAAGCACGTTATCCGGTTTTTCATGTGTGTTGAATGCACATTATGTTCTGTGGTTTGTGTCTTCTTATTTTGATGGTTCTGTAGTAACCCAAAAACTGTTTAGAAATGTGTTTAACTTAGGTTATGTTATGTCTAATTAGTATTATGGATGGTTTGTATTAGTATTATTAGAATATGACTGTGAACTGATGTGTACTTGAATTATTAAGTTGGTTAATGTGAATTATGGTTGTTTCTTTAAAATTACTTGCAGATGGTAATTTTTTTTCTAGTGTATTGATTTATGTTTTTAATATTCGTTGTGTCTTTCATCTGATTAAAGTCGCAATCTTGGATATTTGGTATTTGAAGATTAAATTTGTAATTTGTTGATATTCATGTTAATGATATTCTCTGTTTTAATGGTTTGTACAAAAATGGGTCAGACAAGTATAGTTGACTAATGAAGTTATTGGTCAAAGTTATCTAAATCCATTGTTGTTTTCACTTAAATCTTTCGCATTTTGACTGTAAATTGAATGTGGTTTTGCTGAACAAATGAATATGGTTAATTGTTTTGTGAAGTGTATTAAATTATGGTTTCAATATTGGTTGTTTCTTTTATGTTATGAAAGTGGTCTTTTTGCGTATCTGTTTCTTTTATGTTTTGTGAAGTGTACTAAGTGACCAATAACTTCAGTATTCTGTCTGTTTTAGATTGGAGTTGTAGACAATTTGGGTCAAAAGGGTATGTATGGGTTGAGTAAGCTGAGCATCAGCAATGTTATTAACTTATGTTTGTGAATAATGACCCATTGGCATATGTGACCGACCTTTGTTTGTCGTGACACTTTTGGGAACAACATGGATCAGTATGACATGTTTTGTATGTGTTGAATGATTTTAAAGATCAAAGGTAAGTAAATGTTATCTGAATGACAACATTTGATAGATATAAAGTTATATTGAAATTGGTTGTACCTGATGGATCTTCTCTGATGCAGTGTTGAAGTTATATTGAAATTGGTTGTACCTGATGGATCTTATCTGATGTAGTGTTGATATATACAGATGCTACTAACGGCCATCGTTTGAGCGTATGTTTTCAGGTAATATAACATACTTGATTTTTGTCTTGCAATAGTGAAGGCTTAGACTCGAGTCATGACAACATATGCAGTGAAAATATGAATGAATTGCTTCAAAGGTAACTTTTAAATGTCCATATTTTCTATGTAATACTAAATTGTTTATTAAATTCTGAATAAAGCTTCTTTATACACTACGTTTTTTGTTGATTTTGCGTAATTCCCATCATCGTCACAGCATAAAATCTTCAATCCTTTCTTGCTCTTGACTCTTGATACCGCTACATATAGTTGGCCATGTGAAAAAACGGGTCTTTGTAAAAACAAACCCACATTTCTTAATGTCTGTCCCTGGCTCTTGTTGATGGTCAAAGCAAAACATAGTACCAAAGGAATTTGTCTGCGATTAAATTTGAATGGCATCTTGTTATCAGATGGGCTTAACACCATTCTTGGTATTGCACAAAGATTTCCGAGATTTCCACCTGCTATAATCTTAGCCTCTATTACATTTACTCCCATCCTTTGAACTTGTAACCTTGTTCCGTTGCATAACCCTGCTCTTTGGTCAATGTTTCTCATGCACATAACTGGAGCACCGATTCTTAATCTTAAGTTATGGTTTGGAAGGCCTGGTATTTTAATACTATTTAAGAAATCTGGAGTGTAAAGTGCCTCGTTGAAGTTTGAATCCATATCAATCACTCCAACAGAATCTGAACTTGCATAAGTTTTTTCATCCCTTTTTAGTAGATCAAGCATTTTATTGTTGACCATATCCACAAGCTCATGTGTGGGTGCCAGAATTGCTCTTTCTTAGAAATATGAGGAGGTGTAAAGGTTTTTTTTTCCAATTCTGGATATGTTTGTTGAATGATTGATCGTATATGATCATCTGAATCTGGAATTAACATGTCATCTTCAAAATCCACTGTTGATTCTCCGTCATTTTTCCCTCCGATTGTACCGTTGCCAATGTCTAAAATCCATTCTGCAAAATCTTGTATTTCTTTCTTTTCACAATCAGTTGTGCCACCTTCCAACCTCATGTTAACAGTCAACTTCATGACTTTGCAATGTTGCCATAAGTATGAAGAGTTAATAGATGAGTGTACTACATCATGCCTTGTTCCGTTTGTAATGACTGGTAGTATTTGTCTAAAATCTCCTCCAAACAAAACGACCTTTCCCCCAAAAACTTGGTCCGAAGGTTCGTAGGGTGTTGGTCTACATATATCTCGTAATGTTCTATCGAATGCTTCATAGCAATGTCTGTGTGTCATCGGAGCCTCATCCCAAATAATAAGGCTGCACATACGTATCAATTCAGCGAGGTTACTATCTCTGGGTATATGACACATGGAATCATCAACAACATTTATTGGTATTGCAAACCTAGAGTGTGCTGTTCTTCCCCCTTCCAGCAAAAGTGCTGCAATACCACTCGATGCAACATTTAACACTATTTGACCTTCAGATCTTAATCTAGCAGATAGAGTTTTGTATAGATACGTCTTACCTGTGCCTCCGTATCCATAAACAAAGAACATTCCACCGCTGTCTTCAACAACTGCTTCCATTATAGAACCGTATATATCTCCTTGCTCACTTGTTAGCGTACTATACAATTGTTCATGTTGGTGTCGTAATTCATCTCGATTGTATTTTCGCTCATCATAAACTAATCTGTTGAAATTATCCATTGTCAACATCTCATTAGGATATGGCATATTTGGTATTTGTCTCAAACTTTTATTGTTACAAAGCAGCATGTGTTCAATATATGTGAGACATATATTCTTCCTTTCATCGTCCATTAGTTCCAAATCTGCAAGATTATTATAGCAACATTATGTTTTTGATAAATAAAATATAAGGAAATTAGTTTTATGAACATATCATAGTTTTTTATGAATTTGTATTTTTAGAAGTATACATGGGTCATTTCGTTTTCGTCGTTCAATTCGCAATACATCATCTGCCATTACTTGCCATGTTTTCTCATAAACAACCTCCGGTCTTGACATGCTGTCGGTCACAATAAGCATTACGAAAAAAGATCATAAATAATGTCCCATACCCCACAGGCTGGCTTCCAATAAACCGTCTATATATTCCTTGTCATCTTCTAATAGACCTCTTGCCTGGCATGCTTCTTTATACGTTGCATAAGTGACGTTTTTGAATTTCTTAAAATCAACCCAATCTTTAGGACCCCTGACTTTGTTTATCAACACTCTTAAATAGAACAGTTCTCCAAAAGCAATGGACACATGGTGGACACGACCAAGACATGTACCTTTTTGTCTTTCAACCCATTTTCTGTCTTCTTGTCTCCATACATAATGTTGCGGTATTTCATGATAAAGAAGTTTTTGCGCTTTTGTATCTGTTTGGTTAAGTTGCATCCATGAAATAAATTTTGAATCACTTACAGATGCCTTATCCAAAGTGACATCGATACTTTGGCTTGCATCAAATATAACAGATTGTTCACCTTCTAAGTGGAATGGCAATCTCTCAATAGGTGGGAACCTGTAATGGATGTCGAATCCAAATATTCTCCACGATGCCTCACATGCAGATAGATATCGGCAATCGTAGTATTCTTTTATCTCATCCACATCTTCATCTTCTAAACCAACAGTTGCCCTATCTGGTCCCTTGTTAATGTATTTGAATAAGTATTTTATAGAACCAATTTGGTTGCACCATTCGACGTTAATATGTGATTGAAAACGCCGAAGTAATCTAGGGTTATATGGAACAACATATCCATTGTGCAAATCAATTCCACTTTTGTTTATAGTTGAACCATCGTTTCTTCTTCTATAAAGTGCATACCTACTTTCGTCAATGACCGTTTTATCGTTGAATTGTTTTGAGAACTTTTTTGTGCATTTGTTCTTGACTGTGCAAGGACAACTTGGCCTTTCAGGACCACAAGGTCCATGCATCATGTGCTCTGTAACAATTTTATAAAGTTCTGGATCTTCATTTTTATCTGGAATATCTGATGAAATAAACCGGTCAATGTGGTTCGTTGTTTTGATCTTATCATCATCTTCAAGAAATAGCAAAATATGTGCATGCGGGAGTCCTGTTTTCTGAAATTCAACTGTGTAAACAGCTGTGGCAAAATTATAATGTTAGGTATATTATACAATGCATTTTTAAATTATGTATAATGTACTTAGACATCATATTTAATAATATAAATACCTGCTTTAAGATGACCAAAGTAATTTTTATCTTTGAATTCTTTCATTATAGTATCCAGTTTTTGCTTGAATACACGAGTGATAACATCGGGTCTGTCTTCAGAATTTAGCCCCTTTTCTTCCATAAACCGTTCAATTTCTGGCCAATTTGGGTTGCAAGTGAAGGTAATGAACAAATCTGGGTAACCGTACACCTTGCAAATTGTCATTGCATCTAAGTAGTTTTGCATCATATACCTTGGACTACCTGTGAATGATGATGGCAAAATTACCTTTTTACCTCGTAACTTCACTCCTGAGTCTTCATGTTGGGCTAACTTTACTAATTTGTTATAAGTTTCGCTTCGTAAATCTAGTTGGTTTTTTTCAACATATGACATACGTTCAGACTCTATCATAGTGTATCCATCAACAATAAACTATTGACATAAGCGCCTTGCATTGAGTATCGTTGACAAAGTGTTCTCTCTATCTTGCAAGGTGTATGCAAAATATTCCTTCATTGAGACTCTTGTTTTTTTGTTTGTTGGTGTATAGTCAGTGATACCAAAATGGTATATGTCAGTATCATAACCATCCTCACCGTATGGAAATAAAAGTGGATACTGGAGTGCAAGATATGAGGGGTGTAGTTCACTAATTCGTTTGATGCCACCTTCTTGCATGTGTAGTACTATGTCCCTTTTATTTGTTGCCGAATCAAAATCTCCTACAATTAGTCCTGCAACTTCCTCGGCTGTTGGTAGATTGTATTCTCTTCTATCTCGTTCTCTTGTACCAATTAGGCGTAACTTTAATTTATTTTTTTTCATTTGAACGCATAAATTGTTCGCCAGCCATTCTAAATTGCGCAACTAATAGGTTGATTGTATCAAGCATGTCACGTAAATCGACTATTAATTGATGGTCCAAAGGATGCTCATCTGTTGTTGTTGATGTATCATAGGTGACTCCATTTATCCGATTCTTTATTTCATTTGGTCGGTCGTAAATATATAACTGCGCAAACATAGGTGGTTTGTTTCCTTCTGGTAGCAATGTACCAATTTGATGGTAATTTTGGCCCTGTATTCTGTAACAGTATGGACCACGGCCATTTGTAACAGACATGTCTTGTCTTGCGCCTAGTGAAGTGAATGAAAATATAGAATTATAACGCCTTATATTGTCAATGAATGCTTTGCTTTTAGGATGGTTTCCAGTAATAAGATTCATCAACAATTCTGGAGGTTCGTTTGCTTCATTACCTAATTTTATCTTCCCTCTTCCACAACACATTGAATATTCATTTGTTGTTTTATGTGTGTGACCTACCATAGTCTCGGCATGCCATAGTAACGCGCCACATGCTTCACACGGAAATATTGGATCTCCATGCTCAATGTACTCTGGTAAAAAAAACATATTGTAATCATTAACGTTACAATTGCGTTCTTACTTAGTTATACAGATTCGTATTTAGCCATTATTTAAATATTGTATAAAGTGTTTATACCATTTGAGATTCCTATGAGTGAATCTTTTTTTTCGTGAATTGATTGTCTTCCGTCTTCCTTGTAATAATTTACCTTTAAGCCTGTCAGATTTTCTCTTACTACATTTGCTTCCAAATGGATTGTACTGAATATCACCAGGTCTTAATGTTGTGGTTTGAACAGCACTATCTTCATTTGTTTGTTTTTTTGGATGTCGTCCTCTCCGTCTAATTGTTAAATCTATTTGTGAGTCTGGTTCTATGACACCTGTTTCATCTGTTTAGATTAAATAATATCAAACATATCGATTATATGATAAATGTGCATGTATAAGTTATTATACGAACTGTACGAAAGGGAGTTATACTGTTGTTTCTATTTGTATATATTATTTTATACTTACTTGATACATCTTCATAAAGTCTTGGTCGTCCACATGGTATGGATGCTTTTACATCTTTGTGTTGCTTATGTCTTCCAGGACGTCGGCGTGAAAAGTCAGTATCAACATTGTTTGAAACATTAGCAATTGGATTTTGTGTTGCTGTATTTGACATGATAAGGTATGCAAATTATTAAAAATTGCAATCAAAATAATTGATGGTATAGTGTGTATTTTTTCTTGATTTCATTATTTTTTATACTTAAATCTGTATTTTTTTTGGATATGATTTGATAGTATATATCATTAATTAAAATGTGATAATCTGTAAATGTATTTGGATATGATTTGATAGTATATATCATTAGTTAAAATGTGATTTCAAAATCTGTAAAGATATATAGGTTAATATTTGACACTTATCTTGTTTATATAATAACAATTTAATTAGAGTGAAAGTTTCATAAAAGCAAAAAGAGTCAAAATAGTTTCAAATCAGTATTTAGTCGAAACTTTGCGACAGACTGTAGAATTCATTGCTTATTGGAAATTGTTTTGGCTAACATTTTTGATAAGTTTGGTAGTAAGTAAATCCATTGCAAAAAGCAAACTTAATATTTAAAATTAATTTGTTTATTGAAAAAACATTTGCAAATTGCCTGTTTTATCTGTGTACTCCCCTGATCAATAGGAACATAGATATGTCACAAGTTTTTATGACTGCCATTATTAGTCATTCGTTGGAACATCAGTTTAGTTGGTCATTTAAGCTTTACAATACCTTTAGTGATTATTTCTACTTAGCTCCTGGGTAATTGCTTATATGATTAATCTTTACTTATTTCATTTAGCTAATTTCCAACTATTTGTACACACATCTGAATTTCTGAGTATCATTTAAAATGGTGGCGGATGTAAAGCTGGTTTAAAGAGTAGTTACATATGCACTGATACTTTCAATATAAGTATTATGACTTCAATTATTTATGGTAGACAATAATGTTCAACATAGATAATTAATAATAATATTCGTCCATGAAAAACAAAACAATCATATGAGGATAACATCTTTAAAACACAAATAAATGATAATGTTTAAAACTTATTATTGAAAATCTTGAATGAAATTAGAATGCTGCATCAAAATTCTTCATCACTATCATCACCATCAGTTGTTTCATAATCTGTTGTGTTATCATTAATGAAGTCCGATATATCATCACCAGAGCTCACTGATCTTATGTTATATGCATCCGAATCAACTTCCCAAGTCTCGTCTTCAATATAGTTAGTGCAATTTTTTTCCCATTCACTTTTCCATCGATATCTACCATCTCATCAATGTCTTCCTCAATTAGGTTATGCTTGTCCAACTCTTCTCGATCATGTTCTTCATCAAGCACAGTATATTTGTAATCACCTTGTATTTTTAAAATATGTATTAGTACATTTAATAATTTATAACTATTGAATAAGTAATTATACAAAAAAATTATCATACATTAACAAATAATTTAATTTAATAAAAAACCTGTTGAAGAGTCTTCAATAATGTCATCATCTGGAATAATATATTTGGGCTTATACTCCTTTAGATCATAAAAAGGTTCATCAAGATCATTCACATTTACCCAAACCCCATCTTTAGGACTTGCATTTTTTCTAAATTCCTCATCATCTGTATCCTCGTCAAAGAGCATATATTCTTGTTTATTTGATGAAACACATTTGTCTGTTCTTTTGGCACATTTAAAAGATATTGGTGCATCTTCATCAGATATCTTTCATGCAAAAGTTTATAAAAATAAGTACATCTCATCAAAACATAATTTATGTTATTTAATTAATGCAAAACAATTGAAAATCTTACCAAGAGTTTGTTTTGTTCATTATGACTCAAATCTTTTATGTTTTTTTTGGTTTTTGGTTTCCTCATCATCTGATGAAGTTAGATCAATGATTTGTTTCTTCTTCATGGCTGGAGATTTCTTTTCATCATCTGATGATATAACCTGGATAGTATTTGAGTTGCAAATTTTGTTGTTTTTACAAAGTCTTCGACGTTTATTTCCAAAGTTATTAGGCTGTATATATCACAAACTTTTAAACATGTTATATGACAAACATATTGTATAAACTTGGTAGATAGTGAATGAATAAAAAGTTTATAACAATACAATAATTAATAAAAGGAGTAAATATTACTGAAACAATTAATACGATTAAATTGAATAAAAGTTGACAAAAGTATTAATTATGTACTTAAGGAAGTTAAAATCCAAAGAACACTAATGGTTCTCATGTGTTTGTTAAACATACAGCTTTATGCAAAGGTCATGGGTTCGACCTTTGTTGATTTTTTTTCCAACTTTAATTTTTTTTTTAAATTCCCATTATTTTTTGTAACTTAATTTTTCATTATAAAAGTATGTACAAATTAAAAAGAAAATATGTTACAGAAGTTAAATCTTTATAGATTATGACCATTTTATGTAAGACATTTATAAAGACATACAAATACACCTAATCATCTAGAAAATCAAATAATAATACAACTACTTTATTTACCAAATAAACAACTAAAAATAAGATGAAAAATAGTAAAATCACGTACGTTTTGATTATCGGAAATTACAATGGTTTCTTCTATTGAAGTCAAGTGGGTTTCAATGGAAGACTTGGTATCAAGTGTTTGTTTTCTCGATTTCTAAGAAAAAATAACGAATACAATAATTGTTATAATATGTACCAAAACATTTACAATGTACATTAACATAAGCATATATTATAGTATGAATATTCAAAAGTCATAATGTAATTAAAAATAAAAACAATACCTTCATGGAGTTTCGTTTTGTCATTATGGTGATAATGTGATGAGAACTAACCAACTTGATTAATGAATAACCGAGATTATAAACCTATATTTATCGATGTTTAACAGCTATATTAATTAGGAAAATATATATCTAGATTCATATTACGAATTCAGATTTGTTCTACACTTAGGAATTAGATATATTAAAGGAATGGATATACCTTATATCGGATTTAAATTTCTTATCATAATAATAATTTTAAAATATAAATTTGTAAAACATAATATTTTTAATATTTGTGTTTACTAATTGGTTTTAATTATTTCTCTTTATGTTATAATATATTTTTTTTTAATGTATTAAGATAAGTATCAAATATCGAATTAATATTAATATAAATTATGCAATTCAACTAATTACTTGAAAGATAAATATAAAGTAAACAAAGTACTTTAAAAACATAAATAAAAAGTCTTAATATTACTTAAATTAAAAATAAAATACATAAAAACTTAAATTAAAGCAAATCTACAAATCTTCAAATTTAAATGATAAATGAAGTTGGTCATAATCATATGTTTCAAGCACTTCATCTTCAACTTCATTGGCATCCAAAGCAGCTTCAGTCAATGTCTTCATTTTTTTGGATCTCCTATGATCCCTAACTTCTTTGATAAGCTCTTTGTGTTTCTTCCTCTCCTCTTTTATTTGTTTTTTTTTCTTCTCTTTTTTTTTCCTTGTGGAAAACTAGACCGGGGGGGGGGGGGGGGTTGAATAGTTTTCCCCTCTTTTTCATTTTATAAAAACTTGGTTTCAAAATGTTGATTCAAATTTATTCAATTGTTTGTTTGAAAAACCTTCAATTAGAGTTTAGTGTGAAAACAACATATAATCAATATGATCGGTTATATATGTACGCTTATGAATTAGTTTTGGAAACTTAGTTTTATGAATGAAGCTTTGGTCGATCTTTATGTGAATACGTTTTCCTTTTGAAATCTTAAAACGTTTTGTATCAAATTATCGATTAAGTTAAACTTGATATGAGAAGTGTTAATAATATATAAGTCCATTAGACAGTATCATACAATTTTATATCCTATCACAATATTAACTTGTAACTACACCACAATCAATCATCATGACAATATAAGCAACAATCAACACATATTTGCAAGCATAGATGTAACGCGATAAATGCAAGAATGAAAGTAAAAAGATAGGAGAAAGAGGATGCAAACCGGACACGATGATTTATAGTGGTTCGGCTACAAGGACACCTTCCTTGCCCTACTCCACTCCCCGAGTCACCTACTCGAGAGTTTTCTTCACTACTCAACAAGCTCCCTTTTGGCGGAGAAAACCTTACACAACTTTTGCTTACACCATTTAACGACACTAAGCTAAATGTCGAGTTCTAATAGTAGCTAGAACCAATCTCACACCACAACACACCTTCTTCACAACACTACTACTACACTACTTATCACGCCTTCACTACTTCTTCACAACACACCTATTTCTTCACGGCTTCACGACTTCTTCATGGCTTCACAACTTCACGACTTCACAACTTCTTATATACTCCACTACATACTCACACATCTATTACTTCACAACTACACAACTTCTCCACACTACAACTTCTTCACACTACTTCATACTCACTCATAAACTCACTACTAAGTAAGATCTTCTTGATCTACTTATTACATATACAAAGCTCACAACTTTACATAAGCACTAACTACATCTTTGGCTTTATGATGGGGAGGATTCTTCTCTTGCACTTTGAGTTATGAGAGATTGGATCACTTGAAACAAAGATTAATAATATTATGATCAAATGGTTTTAGAAGGATGTTTAGAGAGAATTGGATCTGAAAATCTTTGTGCAAAAGGTGAGAAAAATACCAGGTTTAAGGTGGTATTTATAGGAGAAGATTTCTGACAGAGGAGCGTGCCGGTCCCCTTAATTGTATGGCCGGTCCCATTAAATATTAAGGGGGCCGCCCTACTGAAACGGCCATAAATCTTTGTCTTTTCTGGTGAAAGTTTATTTGGTGAAAAACTAACTGATTTTGGTTAAAAATTTGAATTCATATATTTGTTATGAATTAAACATTTTCCTTTAATTACCAAAATTGTTTTTCAAAAAATATATAACATGTTTATATCATTTTATAAACTTTGTAATGTTTAAATAAAATCCCTTTGATCATAAAATGTATTAGACATTTGTTTGTACATACCTTAAGTGATTGTTGAGGCAAACTCGAGACGTTGAGATGTCGAGGCTTGTTGACGTAAGAATGCAAAGATGAATTGTGATCACAAGTAACTTAAGCACTTTACGTTATATGTTGTAACTTACATCTTTGTCATCATCAAAACATGAAGAGAATGTTTAGATTAAATATCGTAATATTCATGCCAACAATCTCCCCCTTTTTGATGATGACAAACTATGTAAACTATAACTCATAGTAAAATGTATAAGTTACTTGTTTACACTTCTTCTCCCCCTTTTGTCGAAGCAAAAAGGTGGACACTTAGACGAGACTTCAACTACGCTTGAACCCTTGGGAAAGAATGTAAAAGGCGAGCTTGCATCATCGTAAGTGAAGCCTTGATCCTATCAACATTAATGCTCCCCCTTGGTGTATGCTCCCCCTTGGTGTATACTCCCCCTTGGTGTATGCTCAAAACTAGTTTTGGCTACCAAAGAATCGAGCGATGAGGTAATCCTTCAAAACAAAGTTAGTAGACAAGTGCAAATATATATAATGATGATGATAGGTATATGCATGATACTAATAGGGGAACAATATATGGACGTAATAGGTATATGCACATGTAATTATTGTTTTAAAAACAACAACCTAACTTCCCAAAAAAAAAAATTACCATGACCAAAGCTTAAGACATGATAATGATTGGAACCTAATGCAAAGATTCTACCAACATATTTTGGCAAAAGATACCAAAATATATATTTTAAAAGAGAAAAAAAATGATAATGATGCCTTCTTTTAAAGAGGTAGAAAAATAAAGAAGGATGAGCGTGAATGAAAAGGGAAGGTAATGACAAAAGGTTGACAAATATGGTTTAGATTAATATATCATTTGACAAGGGTGGATGATTTGGAATCAAGGGATTTTTAGGTGTTTTGTTGGTTGACGACCGAAAATGGATATGTGAATGAGGTGGTGATGGCTTGACAACACTTGAAGCTTGGATATCTTCTTTGTGTTCTTCACTTGCTAGGAAGTGGTAAAGATGCATTTCATAAAGAAATTCGCTTGACTTTTAGGGGTGTAGATTTAGGAGCGGAAGAGGTTGATTGAGAGTTTGGATGTTGTTTAAGTGATGATGTTCGTTGAGATCTTGTAAGAAGATACTCAATCCAAGTGAAGTGCTCATTCAAGGCAATGGTTTGTTGTTGAAGGAAGATGCAACAAGGGCAATTGTTGACATGCTTCTCAACTTGGTTGATGTTGTGTGGTGATGATGGTAAGCTTGATTGGGTTGGATCCAAATTGCGTTGCGCAAGATGTAATGCTAAAAGAGCACTAAGCTCATGAGCCTCTTTTAGCTCCTCAACGAACTTCAAGTGTTCGGAGGAAGGTGATAATGGTGGAACATGATGGTTGTCTTGGGTGAAGGTTTGAACATGCAACATAGGAATGGCATGTGAGGTTGTAGGATGTGGTGGTAGTACTCTTGGTGGTGGAGACATGGTTGAGCTTGGGTAGTCATGAAAACATGAAATGGGTGGAAGAGGTTCTCCAAGAGTGAGTGGTGTTATTGTTGAATGAGCAACATGTGAAGTATTGATTGAGAGATTGGGATTGTTGTTTTGGGATTGAGCATGCTCATCAGAAGAAGAAACATGAATGAGGGAATGAGTGGGTGATAGGTTGTGAGATGAGTCATTATTGTGGGTTTGAGGTTTAGTAGTTGGTTGACTTGGAACAACATCACTTGAGTTATGACAAGAATCAAGTTTCCTCCTCCAAATGGGTTTGACGGAGATCCTTGCGGTTCTTGAAATCTTAGGTTTTTGGTTGTTGGGAGATGACATGTTTGGGTGTGATGGCATTAATGATGGGAAGAGGGTATTTATAGTGTAGAAAAGATGTGGTTTGGGAAGGTAAATTTCGAGGGCATGGAAATGGTGGATGACTCGAGATTGGTAGTATAAAGGATGATTCGGTTTCTCATTTCATATGGTTGGTTTGAGGATGTACTAAAGAAGGGTTATGAGGTTTGAGTGTAAGGTAGAGGAATATATGTGAGTGAGTGTGTTTTCCCTTCCCATTAAATTCGTACTCATCCGGACATAGAGTTAAGCATGTAAAGGCATACAATCAAATCACATAGGAGCAAATAAACATCTAGAAACAACATATATGCGATATGCCATAAATCTAGGAATGAAAGAATCTAATGAGAAGCAAAGTTCATAAAAGTAAACCAGCGTTAGGTATATATAGGAAGAGCAATTTAATCAAGTTGGAGAATGAGTATGAGACTATTACTAGTGGTGCTCAATTCAGGCTAAACACGACCATTTTTACGGGTTTCACACACCCAACTTCTCACATAGAAGCAATTCAACCGTTAGGTTAAATTGAATTTCTAGTCAATAGATTCTCCAGTAGTCATTCTCTTTTTAGAAGAAATTGAGTTCCTAAATTTACCTATCGAAGATTACCAAACATGAAGTTTGCTTGATTCACTAATACTTGGCTTAATGTGACTCAAACATCATGTTTTAATGAAGGTAAATCTAGATGATATATTTTATTCACGATCCTAATAGAGACGTGTTGAATGTTTAGATAAGAGTAAACAAAAAGTTTTAATCTTTTCTTCATGATTTACCGGTTGTTTGGTTTTGATGACATATTACTTGATTTAATAACTGTGCTAAACTTAAGAGTGCACCTTAGCATCTCTTGTGAAATGAATCTCATTAAGATTATTTATCTTAAATGAGTTTGTGATTCTCAAATGATATCAAAACTAGACATTAATATATTTTTAAACAAATATTATTTTCTAAGATTTTTGCCAATGTTATATATCATACTTAACAAGTATTTGAAAAAAAAAATTATTTGTTTATGGATTGTGACAAGTTATTTTTCACTTCTAATAACTTATATTATTTCAAAAAGGAAAGTGTAGTGCATTATCTTGTAACACAACCATTCATGCTACAAAGAAAATGAAATACATAGAATATATAGTGTGTATTATTCTTAAATATGTATTTTATCTTGAAGTGACGATTTTAAGTAGTGTGAGCAAAGTTTACATATATTGTTAGTTTGCTCGTGTTTGGTTTTTCGGATATGACACATTTATCCATTGCATTGCAATGTAAATTGCTTAAATATTTCGGACGAAACGTCCAAGTCGTCAATCCTACTTCATTGTATATTTTATAAATGTGTTTAAAATGTTATTCTAATATTTGGAACACAATTATTGGACAAGTAGATTCAATATGACATTATCAACACAAGTGTGAGTTATGATCCAATGCACACTCTTTTCATCTACAAAGGATGTAACTATTTTCATATCAATCTAGTGTGATTGAGTATGTAGATTCAAGACTATATCTTTTGTTGTAATTTGATATAATATTGAAGCTAAACAAATAGCAATCCAATTTCTTGTCCACACTAAAAAACACGTCAATTAGATTTGATAAATATATCAACCATAATTTGAATAATGAATTGATATAATATCAAGATCTTTCTTGACCCTCACGGACACTCATTTGAAATAAATAAACATTTTGATAGTGTGTTCCATTAATCCTAAGATTATTTATTAGTGAATGATTGAAAGTTGACTTATTATTTCATGATTGTTATATGCTTTGTTTTTGTGAAAGACTCTTCATTTTTTACATATTATGAACACACTTAGATTTTGAAAATACTTTTTCTTTTATATAACTATTAATGTTTTACAATGATTCAATTTCTCTTATTAAACATCTTAAGGTAAAACAAGCTAATTTGTAGAAAATATTTAAGTGTGTTGTGAAGAGTAGATTAAATTGTTTGAAATGTTTAGGTGACTAGATTGAACTCATTTACAAGATGTTTGAGTAACATTAAGCCATCTATACCTGTATGTAATGCAAGCATATTATAACAATCCCAACGCAAGAAATCTAGCATAAGATCTAGTTAAGTATAAATCGGCAAACTAGCTATACACTAATAGGGCACATATGCATAGATATATACATAGCTAAACTTTAAATAGCAACAATCATTTAATATATTCAATTAAGAAAATAAAATTACAAAGAAGTTCACATAACACATAAAATACTTGTCGTCGTTTTGTGTATTATATACACTAATGTTTACTTAGCTCGAATTTATTTGAAAATAAAATAGTTTCCTCCCCATTCTATAATTTAATTAAGATCAATATTTTGAAAACATAAATACTTAATTTTTTTTTTAAAGTATATCAACTAGGAATGCCCGACTTGAAGGAAAAGGTGAAACAAAAGTTTTACGTTAAAACGAAACACGAATTTTTAACCACCGTACAGTATTTTGACTTTCTTAATTATTTAAGTTTGTAATGGTTACTTGTAAGTGTTTTTAAATGAAAGTAGACTCAATTACCTTTAAAACGCCGGGTGGCACGACTTCTACGGAGTTACGGTTAATTTTATATGATTTTTCAAAGTTTTCGAAAATCTGTCGAACAGACAGGCGGACCCCTTAAATAATTAAGGGGACCGCCCAGTATTTAAGGGGGCCGCCCAGACAATTAAGGGGGCCGCCCATCTGGTACTCAAAATTTCATTTTTTTGTAAAAAATTGTTTTCTGACTTTTCGGAAAGGTGTGTAACTTTCTGATTTTGATACCGAACATATAACACTTATTTTAAGCATAATATTATTTCGAGCTAGTATAATTAGTGTATATATCATCAAAACTAATACAAGTCAATCAACAAAACACTTTTCATATTTAATCCTCCTTAATAGGTAATTTGATACATGGATCGTACTCAATTTTTAAAACCATTTGTTTTGAAAATTTGAGCGACCTGTCTCTGATACCAATTGTGGAAAACTAGAAGGGGGGGGGGTTGAAAAGTTTTCCCCTCTTTTTCATTTTATAAAAACTTGGTTTCAAAATGTTAATTCAAATTTATTCAATTGTTTGTTTGAAAAACCTTCAATTAGAGTTTAGTGTGAAAATAACATATAATCAATATGATCGGTTATATATGTACGCTTATGAATTAGTTTTGGAAACTTAGTTTTATGAATGAAGCTTTGGTCGATCTTTATGTGAATACGTTTTCCTTTTGAAATCTTAAAACGTTTTGTATCAAATTATCGATTAAGTTAAACTTGATATGAGAAGTGTTAATAATATATAAGTCCATTAGACAATATCATACAATTTTATATCCTATCACAATATTAACTTGTAACTACACCACAATCAATCATCATGACAATATAAGCAACAATCAACACATATTTGCAAGCATAGATGTAACGCGATAAATGCAAGAATGAAAGTAAAAAGATAGGAGAAAGAAGATGCAAACCGGACACGATGATTTATAGTGGTTCGGCTACAAGGACACCTTCCTTGCCCTACTCCATTCCCCGAGTCACCAACTCGAGAGTTTTCTTCACTACTCAACAAGCTCCCTTTTGGCGGAGAAAACCTTACACAACTTTTGCTTACACCATTTAACGACACTAAGCTAAATGTCGAGTTCTAATAGTAGCTAGAACCAATCTCACACCACAACACACCTTCTTCACAACACTACTACTACACTACTTATCACGCCTTCACTACTTCTTCACAACACACCTATTTCTTCACGGCCTCACGACTTCTTCATGGCTTCACAACTTCACGACTTCTTCACTACTTCACAACTTCTTCTATACTCCACTACATACTCACACATCTATTACTTCACAACTACACAACTTCTCCACACTACAACTTCTTCACACTACTTCTTACTCACTCATAAACTCACTACTAAGTAAGATCATCTTGATCTACTTATTACATATGCAAAGCACACAACTTTACATAAGCACTAACTACATCTTTGGCTTTATGATGGGGAGGATTCTTCTCTTGCACTTTGAGTTATGAGAGATTGGATCACTTGAAACAAAGTTTAATAATCTTATGATCAACGGGTTTTAGAAGGATGTTTAGAGAGAATTGGATCTGAAAATCTTTGTGCAAAAGGTGAGAAAAATACCAGGTTTGAGGTGGTATTTATAGGAGAAGATTTCTGACAGAGGAGCGTGCCGGTCCCCTTAATTGTATGGCCGGTCCCCTTAATTATTAAGGGGGCCGCCCTACTAAAACGGCCAGAAATCTTTGTCTTTTCTGGTGAAAGTTTATTTGGTGAAAAACTAATTGATTTTGGTTAAAAATTTGAATTCATATATTTGTTATGAATTAAACATTTTCCTTTAATTACCAAAATTATTTTTCAAAAAATATATAACATGTTTATATCATTTTATAAACTTTGTAATGTTTAAATAAAATCCCTTTGATCATAAAATGTATTAGACATTTGTTTGTACATACCTTAAGTGATTGTTGAGGCAAACTCAAGACGTTGAGATGTCGAGGCTTGTTGACGTAAGAATGCAAAGATGAATTGTGATCACAAGTAACTTAAGCACTTTACGTTATATGTTGTAACTTACATCTTTGTCATCATCAAAACATGAAGAGAATATTTAGATTAAATATCGTAATATTCATGTCAACATTCCTCTTTCTCTTCCCATTTGCGTTTTTTTATGCTTGTTTTTGAGCCTGTACCAATCATACACTGCAGCAATGGAGTCTTCACCACCCCGGGCATGATTATCTTGAATTACATCTGCATGCATGTTAAATAACTATTTTAATAACATATAAATAGTTTAGGTTAAATAACAAATAGATTTAAAACATTGATTTTTTCGTACCTAAGACCTCTGCAACTTGAACAATATATTGATTGGCAGCCATGGTTTTTTTTTATGTGAAAATGTAGGTATGTGAAACGAAGTGATAATGTTTCTGGGGAGATGGAATGTAATGAGTATGGCAGGTATTTATCTCAGAATATGGAAGACAAAAGGGTTAGCATTAATTAGGATTTTAATATAGAAATTACGTGTTTAGTTTATAGGAAATTGTGTGTACAAAATTAAAATCACTCAATGTATTTAAATATGTATTAGATACGATTTACAAATTTAAGAGTTTTCAAAATACATGATAAGAATTTTAAACATACTTATTTTAGACTGAATATATGGAGTATAAATATATGATTTATAGTTGTAGATTAACATGGTAAATTGATTTAGATTGATTTGTGAACTATAAATATCAGATATACTACATTGTCTCATTATTTATAACTTATAATAACAGTTAAATTTTTAAAAAATCCTACATACGTTTTACATATTTCATTAGATCAATTACTTCTATTAGGTAGTCAATATTTAACTTAATCAACACAATCAAGTATGTATTTATATATGTATTAGACACGCTTTATTAATTTAAAGGTTTAGAAAATATATGATAAGAATAAGCTCATGATTATGAAGGCAAACCAATTATCAGCTATAGCACTTACATACTTTTTAAGCTAACCTCAAATTTAATCATAAACATACATGTTATGTTAATCCTTATTATAAAACAAAATAACACATAAAATTCAAATATTGTATGGGCTTTTATTATTGGGCTTTAAATAAAAACACTAAATAAAATCATTATATTGGGCTTTAAATAAAAACACTAAATAAAACCATAATATAAATATTAATCCTACAAAAGATAAAATATTTATTAAACGTGCAAAAGTTTATTTAAATATGAAATAAAATTCATCTTAATATGCTCAAACAAAATTAAATCCATGAAAAGCATAAATCAAACATCCTTGTCGACATTTGTTGACACCATCTTCTTATATGAATGTTTTGTATTCTCTTGATCTTCTTCTTCATGAGATGAATCATCAAACAAACTACGATCTCTTTTCCTACAATGAGTCTCTTCAGTTGTTGTGTCTTCTACCTCATTGCCATTGGCATTAGCAGATGACAAAGGACAATCATGACCAACAGTTTCCTTCATAACATTTGAATCAGTTTCCTGCGTAGTTTAATATGAGTTACTTAAATACATTATTTTTAAAAAAATATTGGCATATAACTAAACAAATATGATACACGTTTTTAAGTTACCTTGTCCTCATGAATTGAAGAATTTTTTAAAACATTGCCATCTTCATCTTTATTAAAACCTTCTTCAGAGACTAATGAATCATTTTCATCATCTTCTAATTCATATTCATCATCTTCTAAATTATCATCATCAATCTACATTAATTTAAAATAAAAATTAGCCACATTATAAAATTGTATGTTGTATACTTATTTAAAGAAATAAATTTTTAAAAAAAATTATAAAGCATTATCAACATCAAACCTCATTATCCAAGAACCCCATCTTGAAGTAGTTGATTGTATCAACATCTTCTGTCACCTTTTCTGCACGGTATATGTGGCTATTATTGTTGTGGTTAAACTCAGAATAGAATATCTTGAAAAGATATTGTTTCCCAATAATTTGATTAAGTTCATCAGGGAAATATTGGTCTGTATCCATTCCATGTTCTTCCATAATTTCTCATGCAGTCAAGTCAGTCATTTTATGAACATTCTTGTCGAAAATTACAACTTGTGCAGTTCCGCTATCATCAACTATACGAACAATTATTTTAAACCTGCATATGAATTTGAAAATTTTAAAACGCTACAACCGTTTTATTTATTTTAATCTTTAAACATATAAATGAAAATCTTAAATTTTTATACCTAGAAGCAACTGCGTATGTTTCTTCATGTTTTTTGCAGTACCACAATTGTTTCTTGTTTCGTGGACTTGTTCCTGTATTGGATGAAATAGCTGTGACTCTAGAATTGCATGCCTTGCAGGCTGCATAAGCCCACCCACTTTCATATTGTATGCTATGTATTCTAGCATAAACAACACAATATGTTTTCTGCAGTATTTAATAAAACATTTGTTAATAATAAAATAAATAACTTATTACAATTAGTTTATATACATAAAAACATAACAATTTAAAATATATTTAAGCTATACTTTCTTACCGGTTCTATACTACGAATCATGCCAACCATCTTCATTAAGCAACGTTGCATAAATTCAGAAGGTGTAACAACATGCATATCTTGCGTGTACGATTGAATACGAAAATCATTTGCTTCATAACCTTCTTGTGCTTCATACCTGAAATATGTAAAAAAACATCACTTTTATATTTACATAAAATAACATATACAATTATAAAATTAAAAATAAAGTGTTAAAAAAAATTACCTCTCTCGGAAAGAAATTAAGTGAGGTATTTTCCTGTTCACATATATATTTGAACCAAATAGAGAATTATGTATTGATGGTTTATCTGAAGTATTGAAAATTTCAACAATTATATAATTTTCATAAACTACATACATTGTAATTCCAATAATTCAACATAAATAGTAATTTAAAAAACTTACTATCCCAATATTTAACTTTTCCAAACATGAAAAGAATGTCTAAATGGCCAATATCATCTACTTTCCGTTCGTATTCATCCCACATGTGTGCCCAATTATCCCAAAATGTACAATCAAGCCTGTAAGATCTGCATAAAATCCAACAATATAATTATGTGTATGTAAACTTACAAAACTATGTAAATGTATATTACTCACTCTGCATCTTCAATAACAACAGTTCTTCGAACTTTTGGTCCTCCAGCACTGTTTATAGTAACAATATTACCAATTCCGACAACTGTACCAATTACATCTGTAAAAAATTCATAAAATTATCAAATCAATATAAACATGCTTTCAAATAATTTTATGAACACTTTAACAGATATAAACATACCAACACAATCATGTTCATGATACTCATTGTTGGTGTCTAAAATGCTGGTAAATGGTTCATTTATGAAACCAACAATGTTGTCGTCAATTTGGTCTATTCTTGTTACTTGAGTTCCTTTATAAAACGAAATTTTCCATTTGTTTGGCAACAACGGTAACCTTCCACTGTTTTCTACCATACCAAAATCAGATATGATATAGCATTGACCCTTTTGGATAAGTGGTTGAAACTTGAACATCAATTCTTTCTTTATATAAATCTGTATACGATTTCCCTGAGTTACAAAAAAATTACAAATAAATTATGTTATCAAAGTGCGGAAAAATATAATATGAGGTTCATTGTAAAAGAATACTTACATCTACATCCTGGAAAACAAAATCCAAACTATAAGGATCATGTTCTTCATGGAGTTTGTGAGAATGCCACAGAGATATGCATCTTCCTTTAATAACCATGCTATTGCACATTGGGTTCAGATGTTTAATGGCAGTAATAGTTCGATTCTTTATCACAGGTCCTGATTCAAAACTTTCAGATAAAGAAGACTGCTTTGATGATTGCCTGTCTACATTGTAACATCCACCTCTGCTGTTTCTTTTTAGTGCTTCATAACTTTTACCTATTCATAAAACAACAACATATAAGAAGTAAATATTGCATATATAAAACACTATACATACTTTTATTTTTACTCAACCATACCTCTGAAAGTATCACCAGATTTAAAAGAAGATGGTTGATATCCAAAATTCTCTTTAATTTTTGTATTCCCTATTAATAAACATTATACATAAACAATTCAACATAAACATATTAAGTAATATAAACCAATACAACAAATAGTATACATACCATTCCTTAGATCTTTTCTCCTGTTTTCAATGTAAGACATTCTTTCTGATTCTATAATTAACATTAATTGACCATAACAAAATATATCAATATACTAATAAAAAAATTATTAAAGAGTAAATAAAATATATGTTATAACACACACATAAAATAAACGAATTTTACCTTTATGTATCCAACCTAAATTCATAGAATGAGACCTAGAATTTGCTAAAGGAGTATCACTTTCAACTATCAATGCATCTGACAAATCAAATACATAATGAAATTGTATTAGACAAAACATTATAAAAATAAATAATAACAATAAATAAACAATTGATAAATTACCTTTAGAACTTTCTTTATCGGCCAGTTTAAACATCTTCTTTGTTGAACAATCTGCCAAGTTAAACACATAATCATATTATATTTTTCAAAACATTATTATAAAAATAAATTAAAAAAAATGGATCAATTACCTTCATAACTTTCTTTCTCAGACGGTTTATACATACTACTTGTTCCACAATTTGATTTTTTAGATATACTTCTTCCTATAAATTAATTGTAATATTAATATACAAACTAAATACATAATATTTAAACTATATTAAAATTTAACAAAAATAACTCTTCTGAAACCTGTAGAATTCAAATTCTTATTCTTAAAACCTCTTCTTGGTATATCACATTCTATCATGAAATCCTTTGTAGATGTACTTTTACTAACACTGCTTACATCTACATGTTGGTTATCTGAATAAAATTTTTAAAAAAAAAACACATAAAACATATAATACATGTTATATATTCAGTTTCAATAATTGTAAATTATTTTGTTAAATAAAAAAAAAATACAAAACAAAAAAGATAACCTGTAGAATTTGATAAAACCTCATTGTTTGAGTGATCATCTGCTTTTGTAAAAAAAGTAATACTATATTATTAATACATTAACAATAGCTTTTGTTATTTAATTAAACTACATCATAATATATGATTAACAAATACTGTCACACCCCCAAAATACCTGAATGGCAGCGGAATGGAATACCTGGGGGTGACTGTCATAGCACCATTATTACAGTTATATTGAACGACCTAAAGTGTCGTTTAGAAAATACAGCGTTTGATCATTAAAACATTCAGAGTTTACAAAGCTTAGGTCCCAAAAGAGTTTGCCATTTTAGTTAAAATAAGTTCAACAAGATCAAACGTTTCATAAGTGCAGAAATTATAGTGAGACGCGTCGACTCCGCGACTCCATGAAGGTCCAAATGTATGCACATGAGCTACCTTAATAACCTGAGAAATACATTGCGAAAACAGTCAACATAAAGTTGGTGAATAATCATAGGTTTATAAGTTAAATCGTATGTACAATAAGCCACAAGTATAAAGTAAAGTGACATATTGTCAAAAGTTTACATTGTCTCTTAAGCTCATGACACCGAAGCTAGACGTACTAAAATATGCCCCAAAGGAGTGTTTACCAGACACTCGTACTATATTAGACATGAAATGCATTCGTTTTCCTTATGGAGCAACCCAAACACGAATGGAGGAGCCACCCTCGATAGATCTATCCACTCACTCTCGCTTGGCAATATAATTAACGGTTCATGATAATAAAGGGGACTTGCAGTGGTAGTACTACCAACTTAAGCAATGTATGAAATTTAATACTTGGGCATGTACAAAAATAATTGTGCAATGTATTCTCCCCCGTGGGATTTAAAATCAAATAAGTACTAAAAACGGGGCTATGAGAACTCACCTCGAAAGGATGGTACAACGATGGTACAATGATGTAAAAGTAGTCGGGACAATGAGGCGCGCACACTAGCCGCAACCTAAATGAATAATCGCGATCTAATTAAGATCAAGCCGTAATGAAATGAATGCACATGCACATGATACTCATACCACTCGTAATTTGAAAATACTAGTTATCGTCATAGAAAAATAGTTTCCATACTTAGGAAAAATAGGTCCATTTAGAGAAGTATATAACTTGTCATATTAACTCGTACGAAAAAGTTAGCGTTATGTTCCAAGTATCAAAACCTTAGAATGACGTCGTCATGTCGTATAAATATTCCTTCGGGTCGTACGTATTCGTTTGTTAAGAAAATAGTCATTAGTACGTTTCTAGAAAATATACCATTTAGTGCGTAAGTTATTATTTTTATTTGTGTCCATATATATATATATATAGTTTAACGATGTTAAAATGGGTATAACTCGGTCGTTTTAAGCTCGTTTTCCTTGTTCTTTATGTCCACGGATTCGTCTTTGTATATACTAGTATATTTTTGATAGCTCGGCTCCTTTAGGTTACGTTTAAAGCCTCTTTTTACCCATTGAAATCTGCCAAACAGCAAGCAGTTTTTGTAAAAGTAGTTTTCGTCGTTATATTTGCAAAAATCATAACTTCTTCGTTATAAACTCGTTTTAGTCCATTCTTTCGCCTAAAGTTTTGTTTTTGAATGTATTTTCTAAATCTTTGGTCAAAAATTAGCCACCATCTACTGATTTTCCCACGAAATTAAAATAGGGACAGTAGGTATATCAAAAGTTTCAAAAACCATTTTCAAGTCTCTAAACTAGTTCCAACATCCATCAATCCACTTTCAAACACCACAAGACTAATCTAATCCTACCATACACCTTCTTAGGGTGTCATGGGTCCTTAAATATCATCAAACCACTAGGTCTAACAAGAGTTTCATATGCTTCCATTTCTAGGGCTTCAAAGTTAAAATATACAAAAATGAAGTGGTACAAGTTGATGCATGTAAAAGATCTTGTAAGAAAATTATATGAACATAATAATAACTTGTAAAAATCATAAAAATGAGTTTGTATACTTACTTGGTGGTTTAGAGAGTTTAGATGATAAAAAGCTTACTAATCCTTGAGTTTTTATTTCAAAACTCTAACAAGGATGATTATACTAACTAGTTTATGATATGATCTTGTAAAATTTACCCTCCTTGCTCCTTGTTTATCTCAAATCGAACCAACTCCAAAGAAATGAAGAGAAAAGTTTGCTAAGTGTAAGTAAAAAGTGATTTTTGGTGATAACTAATGAGAAAAAGTTTAATATATACTAGAGACATAAGTTTGGTGGGCAATTAATAAGGTTGGTGAGGTTTTAAAGTTTGAAGACCTTTAGGGGGGGGGGGGGTTGGCCAGTTTTGGGGAGGGAAAAGGGGAAAAATGTTGGGTGATTAGTTACTAAAAATTAGTATTAGTAGTTAAGTATAGTTAGGTTAGGTTTAGGTTTATGGTTTAATCGGGTACCGGGTTTGTTAAAAATAAGTTTTGTTGAAGTTATTCGGGACGTAATAAAGTTATAAAAATTGTAAAAATAAGTCGGGTACAAGTACGGAGAGTTAGGGTGATTATCGTTTAATTTTGGTGAAAACCGGCGTTATTAAGTTAAACGTACGATACGTAATAGTTAAATTTCCAAAATACCGGGTAAATCAATATTATAGTTTTTATATTATAGAAATGAGTATAAAAATGTATTAGGATCAAAATCGGGAGTGTCGGACATGTTAGAGGCATTTATAGTTCGCGTATTAGCGTTTATTTAAAATAAACGTACGTAAATCGTTAATCGTACCAAAAGTATTAATTTAATTATCCTACGAGTGGAATAGTATGCAAGTGCCATAATAATGATATGTCGACTATTTCTAGTCCGTATGAAATGTCCCTGACAATAATGCATGAATTCGCTCCTGAACCAATACGGTTACGCGAATTTGAACACTCGTAAACAAAATTTACGATGACATGAATAATGCACGTGAATAGTGGTTTTCTCTCGGAAATGAATAGTGTCAAGTGAATAGTAAAATTTCTGAATATGTCTCGGAATGTCAAATTGACCTCAAAAACGATGAATAGTGATCGATGAATAGTAAATGATGAATAGTAACTTGTGAATAGTAATTTGTCGAGGTTTGGAAAATGATCGGAAATTACGAGTTGTGACAGTCTTCCCCACTAACAGGGACTTCGTCCCGAAGTTCAGTTTTGGTTGGTTTCTGAAGTACATTTGGTAAAAAGACGTGGATACTTGAGTTGCATTCGGTCCTCTCGTTCCCAAGTAAATTCGGGTCCTTTTCAAGAATTCCAGCGAACTTTCACGATAGGAATTCGACTTTGCTTCAATCATTCGATTCTAACAGTCCATGATTTCTATTGATCCTCTTACCAGGTTTACGTTTGTCTTTGGGTTGGAATTCTTTCCAAATGGGATTATAAGTGACTAATCTGAAAGTCATTTCCTGGATTCAAATAGGTGAAACATAGTTGTGTAATCCGGCTATTCTTTAACAAGGCTCAAGTCTGAAGGCTACTAGGCCTACTCTGTCTGAATTATTACATGGTCCAGTGTATATCGGTTTTAACTTTCCAAATCTTTCCGAATAATATCATGCCTTTCCTAGGCAGAACTTTCAACGTAATCTGGCTACCAACTTGAGGTTTTAATGGTTTACAATTTTATAGAATTTGTAATTGATTCTCGACTTGTAGGAAAATTCCGGTTATTTCATGAATGCTTACTGGAATAGTGAGTTTGGCTTTTTCCGAGTTCGGTTCGTCAATAGATGATCAGTGCTTCTTCAGGTTTATAATGTAATATGGGTAATATATGTTGCTGAACTCTGTCAGAACTCAAATCTTATATTTCAGCTGGTCGATTCTAACATGAATCTGAAATGGTCCAATATACTTAAAAGTTCAATCTCTCGTGTTACCAAAATCGTATCATGCCTCTCCAAGGCAAAGCTTTCAATTTAGTTCGTTCTTTCACGTGAATCTAGTAAATTTGCTTGTTCAAGGATACCCAATCCGTATGATGTGCGTCATGTACCAACATAACTCCTACCAGTTTCTCGTTGCTTGTAACCGATTCTTGACTTGTGAAATTTCCTTTGTTGTTCCATGGTTTAGTTCTATACCAGTGAATTTTTAACTTTCCGATTTCAGTTTGTAAACGGGTAATTGGTACTTCGACCATAAAGTGCCTCAAATGGTGTAGTCTCTATGCTCGCGCGATAACTATGGTTGTAAAAGAATCCAATTTATGGTAAATGGTTAGTCCAACCATTTCTAGAGTCAATCACTCATACTCTGAGTATAACTTTCCTATGTTTGAATCGTTCTCTCGTTATGACCATCGATCTGAGGATGATAGGCGGTGTTCACATCTTTATGAGGTTCCGAAGGAAATCTTAAAATGATTGCTAGAAGTCCAAGGTGATTCAATCACCTTTATCAGGAATAATTGAAACGGTACGATAAATCTTGTGACTAATTCCACAACGTTACGTCTTTCGAACACGGCGTTATACGAAGAAGATAGAATACGGTTAACAATATTTGATTCTTCGGGTTTTGGTCTAATGGATTGCTAAGACATGTGTCATTCTTTGCCTACTGCGCTTGGTCTCCATTACTGACGTTTGTAATCGTTCTATGATGTTCCTCCTAATTTCCTTCATCACCTATTCCAATATTCCTTATTGTCAAGTCACAAAGCCCTAAATGCACAAGCGATATAGTATGGTGATTTGTTTCCAAATTTATCTCGCGATTTTCGAGTTTTTGGTCGAAATCTTTTTCTGAATAAACAATTTTAGAAAATGGAACAAATGGTATACTCAATATTAGCTTTATTGATGATTCAAAATTTAATAGTTATGAAATGTGACGCGGTTTTCAAACATGTTGTGAATAGAACTGTTTACCAAAGTTTGATGTTTAAACATTTCTCATTGTATAATGGTTCAAGTAAATATTGGCTAAAAAGGGTCGTATTTATTCAAAATAGGCAATTCAAAATTATTTTCCACGATATATGTGATTTGTATGGACACAATTTTGAAATCAACTTCATTTAAAAGTAAAAATACTAACAAGGATAAAATAGTGGGATAGGAAATATTCGCATAAATGCATAGGTGTCTAACATTCGGTTCCTGACATTAGAAAATGCCTATTGGCGATTATCCGACAAAACTACAAGTCTAGGTATTCAACCAACCTAAGTCCTGAGATGGTTTATCGTTGAAATTGTTATCATGTTGGCAATATGAGGGTTTCAATTGATACTATGTCGATGAATTTCCGTATTGTCTTCACATGTAGCTGGGGAGATATTCTTGAGTCTGATGCCTTTCTCGATGTATAGGTGAGGTTATCCAGAAGTTCTAAAGAATATAATGCTTTAGGGGAATCTATATCGATATCCATAATTCGAATCAATCATTCTTGTCGTAAACTCACTGCAGGGAAGTTTGCGTATGGATGAGACCATGTTAACTCAAAACACTTTACAGTATCGGTTAGGAGGCTTGGTTTATTCCCATAGTGTTGCTTAGCGTACCTTCACAATGTGTTTGATCCCGTAGCTCAGTCTAGCTAGTACCTTTGAATAATAAAATCGGACAACTAGGTCAGAGATGGTGGGTCGGATGGTCCAGTGGCATCTTAGAACTGTTATTGAGCTATAAATTGCCTTGGTGTATACTTCTATTCTAGGTTAGTAGTTTTTCATAACCCTTTTATTGTTTTTCTTGTATCAAGGAATCCTCCTAGTACTTAATATGGGAAGTCTCTCCTAAAGAAGTCAATGGAAAGTCTAACTTAATGACTAAGTGTGTGACAGGTGGGGTAAGTATCCAGAGAAAATTTGTCAGAAAGAAATATTCATAAAAGAGTTTATTTGTTTAAAACGCTTTTGGATGAAGATTGTTATTAACAATACTTTATAAAGTAACTATTTCCTTCATGGCATAATCTTTCCTGAAGTATACATAGGTGATCAGGCTATGTATAGTTGAGGACTAATGATGCGATGCTTGATTTAATCAAAATAATATTATTTTTCTCAAAAGCTTTAGATGGTGTTCAACGTTTTGTTTCGAAGAATGGTATTCTAGTCATTTCCTTTCAAAGTAATATAAAAATTGTTTCGCGTAATAATAGTAAATATTTGGCGTAATATCGGAAAAATCAGTTTATAGTACGGTAACAAAACGACTTATTTTAGAAATTCGGTAAAAACAATTTCCCCATAATGTAGTAAAATAGTTTGAAATAAAACTCGTTGAATGGTTTATTGGATACATGGGTAAATACTATGGATTGGTAATAATCTACTAATCCGTCAATTACGAAATCGGTCAAATCCTTAATAAGACAATGGCATAATGTTACGAAACGATTGAAAATTGAACGATTGGGATAGAAAGCGGAGTAAACGAAGGTTATGGTTATCATAGAGGTAACAAAAGATAGTCATTACATTGAATAGGGAAGTGCTTAATACAACTAGGTTACATCAACGTACTTATGGAAAGTACCAAAAGAAAGTACAACCCTAGAGGGCTCGAACTATGGTTTTAAAACATGAACTGCTTCCTCCAGTTCCGGTCTCTCAACACCGGGCATTCACTCTTGAAGTGTCCCACTACTCCACATTCACGGCAGATTACCGTGAGTTCCTGATGCTTTGTGAGGGTGGGAGTCTTGCAATCCTTGGCTTTGTGTCCGATTTTCTTACAGTTGCCACATGGTTCCGGGCAACGTCCTTTGTGATGAAACTGACACCTGTTGCACTCGGGTAATTTACCTACATATCCTTTATTTTGGCTTGACCCAGCAGTAAAGGTCTCCACCACTTGTTGTATCTTAAATGGTCGTTGAGTAGCATTAGCATCCTGATTACCGACCTCTTTTCTCTTGTTGTTATTATTGTCTCCCGATGTCTTGTCGCGAACTATGAGTTCCTTTGTTTCGATTGCCATCTGGATAGCTTCAGACATGGTATTGGGTTCACATGCGATGACCATCCTACGAATTTCAGGAGAAAGTCCTCCGACGTACCTTTCAAGTCTCTTGCTTTCCGGTTCATCCATTGCAGAGCCTAGTCGAGCAGAATCATAAAAATAAGCAGTATACTTGACAACATCATCTCCTTCCATGGTAAGGTTTAGTGTTTCTTGTTCAATTGCTTGTAATTCGCTTTTCACACAGAACTTCAAACTCATCATCCTTTTTAGTTTCTCCCAAGAGTGTGAGTAAGCAGCATCAACTCCTACTACCTGGACATACTTAGTCCACCATTTCTGGGCATGCTTCTGAAAAGTGCAAGTGGCGAACTTAACCTTGTCTTCCTTACGACAGTCACCACTTTGAAAGATTGTTTCTAATTCTTCGAACCATTTGAGAAATTCTTTTGTGTCTACACTTCCGCTAAAGAAGGGGGGATTACAACCCTTAAATTCCACGTGAGTAAGTTCCTTGGTGAGGGCGGTAGTTGCGTTCCTGGCAATGAATCGTCCAACAGCGGCTTGCGTCATGCTTGGAGTGGTTTGCTTAAATCTATTTCCATCAAATCATGAGAGTCCATGAGAATTTATCGGTAATAACAATCATCATATTCATAACACATGAATATAATACATGAAGGTTTCGGTCTATATGGGCCAATATCATAGATAGCACAACCATTCCCCTATAGTAGAGTCAATACTTGGTGATTCCGTTCGTACATCAATCAAAATACTACAAGTTTCTTCGAACTATGCCACACCTCTCGTGGCTAGGATAATAGTAAAAGCTAGTAAAGACATAAGTCTAGTCTAAAGACTTCCTGTAGTCCTTCTAAGTGAAATCAGGTTTATGGCATCATAAGGTCGAGATAGTCCTGAAGTGGTATCTGTAGTTGTGCATCGATCAAGTTCTAGATAGCGTAGGTTCTAAACCATTCTTGAGGAACCTGCGGATGTTCCTGTTGAGTCCGTAATCTTGGTATTATCCACAAGGTGCCATCTAATTCGTGGCAAGTGGAAATGGAAAAGGGAAATGACAATGGTGGTATTCTAAAGGATGAGAATAACATTGATGAAGATGAAATCCCAGTGATAAGTTAGGAGATAATGGTGATAATAGTGAATGGAATACTACCCTCTTTCGCGCAATCTCGCGACATTCAAGAGGTAAAGTTGAAGTACGCACTATGGGACGACCAATAGTGAAATAAGTAACTGACGGTGGTGGTAGTACCTGAGTAGTAAGCGTCCTACTAGTGGAGGAAAGAAAACATGCTATCTCCCTTGTAATAAGCATCCAAATAAGTCCATTAAAATTAAGTCTGAATACTCTACCAAACGGCATTCTATGTATAGGCTGAATGAGAACCTCGCTCTTATGACAATTCAATAGTGCTAACGGTGGTGTGAGTACAGCTGGTGGTATAATGGTAGTGGAAGATGACAAGGCATCTTCAACGTCGGAATCCGACGAAAGGATAACGGCGTGGGTATCTGAAGACATGTCACTTGTGAACCAGGTCAATATAATCATATATATATATATGAGTATGGGTATGAATAACTCGTACAGTGTGTGCGTAAAGCAACATGTATAGTGAATATGCACCTATGATGAAATGATGAGATGCTATGATGATGTGGTTATAGTCTAGGGTCCAAGATACATCCTAGTTCGCTATAACCTTAGCTCTGGTACCAATCTGTCACACCCCCAAAATACCTGAATGGCAGCGGAATGGAATACCTGGGGGTGACTGTCATAGCACCATTATTACAGTTATATTGAACGACCTAAAGTGTCGTTTAGAAAATACAGCGTTTGATCATTAAAACATTCAGAGTTTACAAAGCTTAGGTCCCAAAAGAGTTTGCCATTTTAGTTAAAATAAGTTCAACAAGATCAAACGTTTCATAAGTGCAGAAATTATAGTGAGACGCGTCGACTCCGCGACTCCATGAAGGTCCAAATGTATGCACATGAGCTACCTTAATAACCTGAGAAATACATTGCGAAAACAGTCAACATAAAGTTGGTGAATAATCATAGGTTTATAAGTTAAATCGTATGTACAATAAGCCACAAGTATAAAGTAAAGTGACATATTGTCAAAAGTTTACATTGTCTCTTAAGCTCATGACACCGAAGCTAGACGTACTAAAATATGCCCCAAAGGAGTGTTTACCAGACACTCGTACTATATTAGACATGAAATGCATTCGTTTTCCTTATGGAGCAACCCAAACACGAATGGAGGAGTCACCCTCGATAGATCTATCCACTCACTCTCGCTTGGCAATATAATTAACGGTTCATGATAATAAAGGGGACTTGCAGTGGTAGTACTACCAACTTAAGCAATGTATGAAATTTAATACTTGGGCATGTACAAAAATAATTGTGCAATGTATTCTCCCCCGTGGGATTTAAAATCAAATAAGTACTAAAAACGGGGCTATGAGAACTCACCTCGAAAGGATGGTACAACGATGGTACAATGATGTAAAAGTAGTCGGGACAATGAGGCGCGCACACTAGCCGCAACCTAAATGAATAATCGCGATCTAATTAAGATCAAGCCGTAATGAAATGAATGCACATGCACATGATACTCATACCACTCGTAATTTGAAAATACTAGTTATCGTCATAGAAAAATAGTTTCCATACTTAGGAAAAATAGGTCCATTTAGAGAAGTATATAACTTGTCATATTAACTCGTACGAAAAAGTTAGCGTTATGTTCCAAGTATCAAAACCTTAGAATGACGTCGTCATGTCGTATAAATATTCCTTCGGGTCGTACGTATTCGTTTGTTAAGAAAATAGTCATTAGTACGTTTCTAGAAAATATACCATTTAGTGCGTAAGTTATTATTTTTATTTGTGTCCATATATATATATATATATATAGTTTAACGATGTTAAAATGGGTATAACTCGGTCGTTTTAAGCTCGTTTTCCTTGTTCTTTATGTCCACGGATTCGTCTTTGTATATACTAGTATATTTTTGATAGCTCGGCTCCTTTAGGTTACGTTTAAAGCCTCTTTTTACCCATTGAAATCTGCCAAACAGCAAGCAGTTTTTGTAAAAGTAGTTTTCGTCGTTATATTTGCAAAAATCATAACTTCTTCGTTATAAACTCGTTTTAGTCCATTCTTTCGCCTAAAGTTTTGTTTTTGAATGTATTTTCTAAATCTTTGGTCAAAAATTAGCCACCATCTACTGATTTTCCCACGAAATTAAAATAGGGACAGTAGGTATATCAAAAGTTTCAAAAACCATTTTCAAGTCTCTAAACTAGTTCCAACATCCATCAATCCACTTTCAAACACCACAAGACTAATCTAATCCTACCATACACCTTCTTAGGGTGTCATGGGTCCTTAAATATCATCAAACCACTAGGTCTAACAAGAGTTTCATATGCTTCCATTTCTAGGGCTTCAAAGTTAAAATATACAAAAATGAAGTGGTACAAGTTGATGCATGTAAAAGATCTTGTAAGAAAATTATATGAACATAATAATAACTTGTAAAAATCATAAAAATGAGTTTGTATACTTACTTGGTGGTTTAGAGAGTTTAGATGATAAAAAGCTTACTAATCCTTGAGTTTTTATTTCAAAACTCTAACAAGGATGATTATACTAACTAGTTTATGATATGATCTTGTAAAATTTACCCTCCTTGCTCCTTGTTTATCTCAAATCGAACCAACTCCAAAGAAATGAAGAGAAAAGTTTGCTAAGTGTAAGTAAAAAGTGATTTTTGGTGATAACTAATGAGAAAAAGTTTAATATATACTAGAGACATAAGTTTGGTGGGCAATTAATAAGGTTGGTGAGGTTTTAAAGTTTGAAGACCTTTAGGGGGGGGGGGGGGGGGTTGGCCGGTTTTGGGGAGGGAAAAGGGGAAAAATGTTGGGTGATTAGTTACTAAAAATTAGTATTAGTAGTTAAGTATAGTTAGGTTAGGTTTAGGTTTATGGTTTAATCGGGTACCGGGTTTGTTAAAAATAAGTTTTGTTGAAGTTATTCGGGACGTAATAAAGTTATAAAAATTGTAAAAATAAGTCGGGTACAAGTACGGAGAGTTAGGGTGATTATCGTTTAATTTTGGTGAAAACCGGCGTTATTAAGTTAAACGTACGATACGTAATAGTTAAATTTCCAAAATACCGGGTAAATCAATATTATAGTTTTTATATTATAGAAATGAGTATAAAAATGTATTAGGATCAAAATCGGGAGTGTCGGACATGTTAGACGCATTTATAGTTCGCGTATTAGCGTTTATTTAAAATAAACGTACGTAAATCGTTAATCGTACCAAAAGTATTAATTTAATTATCCTACGAGTGGAATAGTATGCAAGTGCCATAATAATGATATGTCGACTATTTCTAGTCCGTATGAAATGTCCCTGACAATAATGCATGAATTCGCTCCTGAACCAATACGGTTACGCGAATTTGAACACTCGTAAACAAAATTTACGATGACATGAATAATGCACGTGAGTAGTGGTTTTCTCTCGGAAATGAATAGTGTCAAGTGAATAGTAAAATTTCTGAATATGTCTCGGAATGTCAAATTGACCTCAAAAACGATGAATAGTGATCGATGAATAGTAAATGATGAATAGTAACTTGTGAATAGTAATTTGTCGAGGTTTGGAAAATGATCGGAAATTACGAGTTGTGACAAATACTGTAAAACTAACCTGCATAATCGATATTAGTATTCTTCATAATATGCTCACTCATTCCTGAAAAGTATATTTAACAACAAATATTTATATAACATGAATCATAATAATAATAACAAACAATAATCATATAATAACTACTTTAAAATTTATATATATTTGTAAAAAAAAAAATGATGAAACCATTGTTGATTTTTGACTTTTACTTTTCCTTGTTGCTATAAAATCATCAAAAATTAAAATATACATAATGTTATTACAAACAATAACTAAAGATAGCTAATATAAACTTCTTAATAATATATAAACCTGGTTTCTGCAATCTAACATCTGTTTCAACACTTTCAGAATTTTTCCTACTATTGGATCTTGAAATCCTAAGCGAGTGTCTTTGTGGTTGTGGCTGCATACTGGAAACTGATAGAATGAATGAATATTAGTTTATGAATACATGTGGTACCTATAATACGATATATATACCAAAAAATTAGGGTTAATAAATAAAGATTTATATCATATTTACAAAAGATATATCGTAATAATTTCCATACTTATCATATAACTTAATATACAAAACAATATTTTACGTTTAAAATCATGTACAATAAGCATGCATGCATATCCAGTGACATAATAAATAACGAACTAAATAAACACAGACTTTAAAATACACAAATCTTACTTATATTACATATATTATACGACTAAACAAATGATAACAATAAAAATATGTTGGTGCAGTGGTTAACCATCCATATAACATATAAAAGGTCTTTAGTTCGAATCATGTAATGTATTTTAAAAAAATATATATATATGGACGAAAAAAAAACTAAACATGATGACATGTCACATAATCCTGATGACATGGCACTCAAAATATGATGACTGGGCATTGACCATGAATATGTGGCAAAAATAGTCAAACGCCTCCAGTTATATATAAGATAGAGATATATGTATATATATATATATATATATATATATATATATATATATATATATATATATAGTAAGTATATCAGTTATCTAATACCTCCACTTAGTGAGGGTGATTTGTGGTATATAAACATTTTAGAAAACTGAGTTCCTTCAATTTATGATTTCCTCTTATTTTGGTTTTACATACGTGTCTTTGTTACAATAACTCCACTTTCACTAAACTATCATTTTCTTCCTCTTAGTTTGTGGTTATGTTTGCAGTTTAGGTTAAATGGGAGTTGGTATGCATTACGAATATGATTGCATTAGTCCTTTTTATATACGTTACGGGTTTGGTGACTTTCTTGGCAACAAAATACAATTGCATTTGAGTGATTTCCATTAGTTGCATATTATCAATGATTTGTTTCACTTTTGTTAGCATTGCTATATAACCATTGTGATTCTCAATATTCGGTGATTTGCATGAAATCTATGTGGACAAGGGGGAGGTTGGTGTTCAATTGGGGGGAGAAGCAGGAGCAAATGGTTGGTCTTGTGATGACATCATGGGTGTGATCATCCTTTTTGTTAGCTTATGTTAAGTATTTTGTAAGTAAAAGAATGCTAGTTTATTTAAGTGCAAACGTATAGTATAGATATTTGCAGGTTAGGTAATTTAATGTGAATTTATGTAGTTAGATAAAAAGAAATGTAATGTATGAGTATATAAAGGTGTAAGTATTAGTTGTTAAGTGTTTAAATAAAACGTAAAGTTTTAAAATTTGAAAAACGTAATACCGGGTAACGTAAAAGTCTAAAACTTATAAAAATGTTATAAGTTGTCAAAATTGTTGTAAATATTATGGGTTTATGTATATTCACTTTTATCTACTAACCCATTAGCCCATTAGGGTTTAACATGTACTTATTACCCTATAAGTACTACACATTTGTAACTGATGAGTGCTCAAACACTCATCATTTTTGGTCAAATCTGAACTGCAAAACATTTAAAAACACTCAGTAATGCATCAAAATACTGAAAATATTTCAAAATCGTGTTTTATATGCAAAACAAGTAAAAATAGATGAAAAACGTATAAAGTTTGCAAAATTGGCAGTTTCGGTCCCTCAACTTTCATAAAATTACAAAACTAGTCCCTGGATATTCAAAATATGGAAAATTATCACCAAAGATCATTTTGAAATCATAAAATGTCATATTTTGTCCTTTGGTGAAAAATTGGAAAGTTTTGGAAATTTACAGTTTAAGTCCCTGGAGTTTCAAATATTGGCAGAAAAGGTCCCTGGTGGGATAATTTTGAAAGATAAATCATTTTTTGGTCCTTAAAAATCATAAATTATCAAAAATGATCCTTGGGTGAGAATTTTGAGGAAATTACATGTTTAGTCCCCGAGGTTTGGAAATTTACAATTTTGGTCCTCGGGATTTCAAATTTTGGAAAATTGTAACTTGGGTCCTTATATTATTCACATGTGATGTAAATGATCCCTATGGTAAATTTTGGAAAGTACACAGCAGGCCCCTATATATTTTCAGAATTTCATAATTGGTCCTTGTGCTTTGTTAATATAACAAACGGACCCTTGATTTTATTATTTCCAAATCCAAAACACAACCCAAAATAAAAACCCCAAACCCAAATACATGGTCTGATCCAGTAACACAACTCCCAGCCCATCCTACCCAAGCCCAATCCTACATTTTAAATAAAAAAACTCACCCCCGTCGTTGACCAGTCCACCCTCACCATTCATCCCTAACCTCCCACCATTACCACCCCTAATTACCAGGTTCATGTCCCCCCCTCCATGATACTTTCACCAACCCTCATTAAAGCTCTCACCTACATTCAACCCCCCTCCTCTCCTCATTAAATGCCCACACCAAACCCAAACCTGCTAATCCCAATTTTCGCGCCAAAATCTATTTTAAACGGTTGAGATGATAGAAGCTAATCCAACGGTCCACAAGGTGTGGGAAAAGTCCAAGTATCTCTCCAGGGTCTATAAAGATGAAGAGAAAAAGAAGAAGATGGCTGTCACTGCTTTTAGACCACTTCTAGTGTAATATCTTTAATTTCTGTTTTAAATCTTTAAAGTCAGTTGTAAAAAAATTGATTGAGGCAAAAACAGTCAACTAAATTCAACCACGGATGTGGTCAAACAAGTCAAACTCCTAAGGCTCAATGCTCCGTGGAAGTATAAGGTTTCCCCGGGTCGTTATGTCCCGACGAGGTGTGAATGGCTAACAAACGGTTTCGTGATCGGGTGAATCTGGATGGGAAAAGGGTTTTGAGTGTGATTAAACTAAGGAATTTACAACGAAATAGCTTAAACAAGCTATATGAATAAGACAAGAAAGTTGGAAAAACCAGAAACGTGTAAAACTAAAAACGCGTACGTTCAGTTTTAAGTTACGTGAACGTACAAAATAAAACGCGAGTTTTAGCAAAATAAAATACTTACAAAAGTGAAAATCACATTTTTACAATCCTAATAATAAAATAAACTTTTTAGAAAATTAAAATTAATTTTTACACTATTTAATTATTTAATATTAATTAAAAACTATTTAATACCTATTATTAATACTTAAATAACTAAAATACAATATAATATTATTTAAATACTAAAAAGTGAAAATAAAATTTCTAAAATTATAAAATAACTAAAAACTAATTTTAAAATTAAAAATAAGTCTTTTTGTCTTTTTGTGAATTTTCTAATAATTAATTACTAATAAAACATTAATTACTTAATTAAACTATTTTAAATTAAGAAAAATAGCAAATGAACAGTAAAAATTCTAATAAAATTTCTAAAATTATTTTAAATTAAATAAAAGCTAGGAAAAATATGAAAACAAGGTTTTACTTAATAAAAACTAATTATGCTATTTAAAACTAATTATTAATTAATTATAAATAAAACTAAGATTAAATCTAATAAATACTTAATGACAAAATAAAAATCTGAAAAAATTATTTTAAATACTTTAATATATGAGGAATTTAAGAAAAATATAAAAATGACAAGTACTTAATTAAAATCTAAAAATGAAAAATAAAATTTAAATAAAATTAAATAGAAACTATCACTTAGAAATTAAATTGGATTTTTGTTAATTTTCTTTTTGAAACTTGTTACACTACTGAAAATAAGACATTTTTACAAAAACAACTTTCTAGGAGCTTAATAATAAGCAAAGTACAAGCTTGCTTGTTTGACAGTTGACTTTGGTCAACTGTGGGAGGAAATGAGCTCAAATTGGCTTAAGTGGGACCCACAAGGGTAAAATCTGGTTCAAGTGAGTGTATTAGACAAGTATAAGCCAGAAAAAACAGAGGTGGACCACACAATAAGCTATAAGCTAACAATAAGCACTTAAAACTTGCAATCTTAACTGAAAATTGGGACAGAAAGGAAGAGCAAAATTAGGTGGGTCCCAGGGCTTCGAAGGTCAAACCAATGGCCAATACATGATCCCTTCTAGGAGGGGAGTTGAAAGGAACCAATATGGGTGGCTGTGGACCACCATGGTGGCCAGAAGACCACCACCAAGTGGTGGTGGTGAGTGGTGGTTCTGTGCAGCAGGGCAGACCTTGCCCTGCAAGTGTCTTTGGAGAGATGGTGGGCCCCACACAAAATTCTTAAAAATCAGGGAAGAGTAGAACCTTGAAATAGAGCTGGTATACTACAAATTACAACAAGTTTCAATCTATGAAAGCTAACACAAAAATCAGCAATAATCTTGCAATAATTGGAAAAATCTGAAATGTGTAAAGTTTTGACTTTTCTATCAAACTTGAATTTTGACTTTTCCCAACTTTGGGTAATCACTACTGATTGAAATTGATGTAATATGCAATAATAAGAGTAAACTAAGCTTGGAAAACAACTTCCTTGTCAAAATGGGTAGGTTTGGGACCAACTGTCCTTGACAGTTAACTGTCAAGGAGTTTTGAGGTGATTTTGACTTTGGAAACTGTAAGTACTTGTTATTATGGTTTCTTTGACCTAAAACAACCTAAAGTAACATGTAATGAGCATAAGTATCAACATTAAACACCCTGAGCTCACACATACAGCATGAACCAAACACTCCTAATGATGACTGAAAAAGTGATTTTCACAGCAAACTTGCAACCAAAACCTCAAACCTGAAATCTAATCTTATATTATCACTAAATGAACACAATTAAACTGAAATAAGGACTAATTTACCTAAGCTACAGTGATTCACAAAAATTTGTAAAAAGGCTTACAGTGAGATTAAACTTTAGACAGAGATACCAAGGTAACCAAGCCACAACCTATTCACTCCCCAAGGAGTTCTAGACCAATGAAGTATCCAAAATCCACAAGTACCTTGTCTTCTTTCTGCCTTGAAACTATTTTTTTATTATTTTTTATTTTTCTTGCTTTTTGATTATTTTAAGTTATGAACTGAAATTGGCATCAAAGCTTTGAAAGCTTTATAAAAACTTGCAAATAAGCTTAAAGGAACTTAAATGAAACAGGTTTAACAATATTCAACAAGAAATAAGCAAAGTTGTCAATTTCACTTAAATTTGCCAAAAACTGAATTCAAACTAGGAGACTGAATTGAGAAACTTGAAATCTAAACTTCCATTAACTTAAACTGAGTACAAACTTGAAATTAGTAACCCCTTGTGATGACCACATAATAATAATTTTCTCTTCCTCCTCACATTCTTGTGTTCTTGTACTATATTTATAATACGTTATCAGCACGAACTTATGGTATTTGGATTCGTTTTAAGAATCAACATGAAACCATGAGCTTGAGGTTCAAAAATAAAATTGTAACATAACTTGAGGTTATGCATTGATTCTCTTGAGGGAATCATAGTAGAACTTTATGTTCTTTAAACCATTATATCAATAACTTAGATGTTATGTTATTGTGATTCTCTTGAGGGAATCATAATTGAACTTGAGGTTCATAAAAGAAAATACATGATAACAATAACTATGAGGTCATGTTATCGTGATTCATGTAAAAGAATCACAAAAAACTTGAGGTTTTTCATAAGATATAACAATAACTTGAGGCTATTATATTTTGATTATATTCATCGTAGTAGTACTTGAGGTTCTACAATAACTACAATCATAACATGAGGTTATGATATGTTTGATTCTTTTTTATGAGATCATAGTATGTAGGAGTGTAATAATACACATAAAATATTTGGATGATACATGAAAATAACAACATAGATAATTTAGTACAAACCAAATTCAATCAAAGAACCCATAATAGAAGGCATATGTACTATCACCAATTAATGCAAGTCATTACAATATAGAGTGCATTACGCAACATTTATTTTGATTCACTCTCAATCTAAAAACAAATAAACGTGAGTTTAATTACACATATGTAACACCCCAACTCAAATATGGTAGCTAACACAGCTGGGGGTATTACGCAAAGGGAAACCAGACACATTTATAGCTAACGACCACAACTCGGGACGTTTATAAAATTTTAAGCATATCATTTGAGTTTACAAACCATAGAGTTCAAAGACTCTTTATCAAAGTGCAGCGGAAAGTAAATAAAGTTTGCAGCGGAAATAACAAAGTTTTGCAGCGGAAAATAACAAAGTTTTGCAGCTAAAAATCAAAAGATACACAAAAGGTTTTACGAATGATATGAAAGAAAGATAGTAAAGATAGATAAGCTGCCACTGATAGATAGCCTCCTGTAGTCCTAGCCACTCCATCGTGCCCAAACAGTATGCTTTAAAAGCTAGTTATTAGTAGTACCTGAAATACATGCTTATAAGTAAACAGAAAAGTTGAGTGTAATCCATAGGTTTAAAAAATAAATTTGAGCACAAGATTTTAATCAGATTATATAAGCAACATATGCAAACACCGGGTAATCAAAAGTAACCGACAATATATAGAGGCATCCCTGGGCATATAATATTGTTTGATAATGATAAGGTCATGACACGCAAAACGTTAACCAACATCATAAGTCGACAATAGCCTCTGAATTTTATAATATAACAAATGCCCCCGAGGCCGGGTACTTACCATATACCCAGTAAAATCAAATATAGTACACCACAAATTGCCTATCCAGCAAAATGAGTGGGAGGGTCAATTTTTATAGGCCTATATCCCTATATTCGCGCTCACTCGCAAGTGATTAATGGTTCATGATATGAGGGTCTTGCATTAGCAAGGTATAGCTACTTAGCACATCGTCAGGAAAGCATACCAATCAGGAAAAGCATACAAAAAATACTTGTGCTCAGAAAACATTTAAAAGCATGTATCTCACCCCATGGGTTTATAAACAATTAAAAGATAAAATTGGGCTATGAATCACACCTTAACAGCAGCAGGGAAACGAGATATAGTAACCAATCAAATAATGCTTCACAACAAACGAACCTCAGCACAACCTAATCAATTTAAATGGCATAACTCATAAATAATACTCGAATATCTCAATAAACAATACTTGAATAAAATATTTTAGTTACAATGGCGAGATTTTAAAAATCTCGTGTGGGCGACAAGAAAGATAGAAAGTGAAATAAGTCGGCGAAACGAATGATAACTCAAGAAAGACGAAAGTAGACGATAGAGTATCTCGAAGAAAGATATCGGAAAGAAATGAACAAACACTTGAACAAACAACAAACACATTGGTAACTAGTTTCGGTTTTTCCCTGTTTTCCCAAAAATATAACATCAAAAACAATATAAGTTAAAAAGGTTTTTAATTATTTAACAAACTTTAAACGGTTAAAGTTTACAAAAGATTTTACGAAATTTTGGCATGACCTGCCCGTTCATACAACGTTTTCCTGAGTCAACGACTCTTAATTATCCTGACTTCTGTGTGGTGAAAAGTGTATATAAAACTAGGAATTAGGGCATGTATTTATAGGCCCGACTTTGCTACGACGTAGCTCAATGGTTGGATACACCGTAGCCTTCGTTAATATCAACTACGCCGTAGGATGATCAAGTGCTACGGTCGTAATTTCATCAGCTGTCACTTCTACGACTTGATAGGGAACTACGCCTTAACTTCTTCTTTGGCCTTGAAAGTTCTCTACTGCTTGATTTTGAGGTCTACCCCGTAGGTGGAGAGAGGCTACTCCGTGGAGCCCTTTGATGTGTTACTACGCCGTAGCTATGGTTGGGGCTACGCCGTAGTCTTCATAGATGAGTGCTACGGCGTAGGTAGATGGAACATCTACGCCGTAGTTAGTGCAGAATCCGCATACTTCAATGATTTTCGTATAAAACCTTCCAAATCCGTGTTATTTCGTTCCTTTGCTCATTTTGCCCTGAAAATAGAATATAAACAAATAAGAGTATATATCCTAACATATTAACATAAAAGATGAGCAATCTAGGGGAAATTAACACTAAAATATGGGTACTATTTGATGTTATCAGTACATCTTATCAGATCCTGGGTGAATAGAATACTTTGACTTATGAGACTCAAGCATAATCTAATCTCGCAGTCCTCCAAACAACGGTACCCAACTTCTTCCTTTATAACACAAAGTTCCATCTAAACATTTCTCAAACTTCTTCTGAATCATACCCTAAAGATTGTCACTCTTAAGATCTTCTTGCTTCACGGCTTCCTCTTGAGCTTTTAGGATCTGAGCGGGAAGGTTTGAGTTGATTGTCAAAACTAAAGCTCGAACACATAGCGTTTTCAACCGTTCCTTTCGGCTCAAGGCATCAGCTACAACGTTAGCTTTTCCCAGGTGATATCGAATCTCACAATCATAATCGCTCAATGTCTCCAACCATTGTCCTTGTCGCATATTCAACTCCTTCTGATCTAAAATGTGCTTCAGACTCTTGTGATCGGTAAAGACGACACACTTAGTACCATAAAGATAGCTCCAAATCATGAGTGGTATACGTCTCCTCATGAGTCTTAAGCTGTCGGGAAGCATATGCCATGACCTGCCCTCGTTGCATCAAAACTGCTCCTAACCCTTGATACGAGGCATCATAATAAACCACAAAATCTTCCACGCCATCCGAAAATGCCAAGATCGGTGCACTACAAAGCTTCTGCTTCAAGGTTTGAAACGCTTTCTCTTCTTCCTCTCCCTATTCGTACTTCTTATCCTTTTGAGTCAACGCGGTCAACGGTTTAGATATCTTAGAAAATCCCTCAATAAATCTACGATAACACCCAGCCAATCCCAGAAATTAACGAATTTATGTGGCGTTAACAAGCATTGCCCATTTCTCAATAGCCTTAATCTTAGCGGGATCCACATGTAATCCTTCACTATCAATCACATGACCCATAAATTGTACCTTATGAATCCAAAATTCACACTTAGAGAACTTTGCATACAATCGCTCATCCTTGAGCAACTGAAGAATTGTCGCCAAATGTTGCTTGTGCTCCTCCTCACTCTTGGATTAGATTAGAATATCGTCAATGAACACTATCACAAATTTATCCAAATAAGGTTTACACACTCGGTTCATGAGGTCCATGAATATCGCAGGTGCGTTTGTCAAACCGAATGGCATAACTTGGAACTCATAGCGACCATAACGAGTCCTGAAAGCTGTCTTAGGAACCTCTTCCCGAACTATGAGTTGATGATAACCTGGCCTCAAATCGATCTTGGAATAGTAACTGGATCCTTGCTGCTGGTCAAACAGATCATCGATCCTCGGCAACAGATAACGGTTCTTCACTGTCAACTTGTTCAACACACGGTAGTCAATGAACATCCTGAACGATCCGTCATTCTTTTTCACGAATAACAATGGAGCTCCCCAGGGTGAAGAACTAGGTCGAATTAATCCTTTATCCAGCAATTCCTGTAATTGCTTGGACAACTCTTCCATTTCTAATGGCGCTAAATGATATGGTGCACGCGCAACAGGTGCAGCTCCTGGAACTAAGTTGATACGAAACTCTACTTGTCGAACTGGTGGTAGTCCAGGCAAGTCTTCAGGAAATACTTCAGGAAAATCATGCACTACAGGAACATCCTCGAGTCGCTTCTCTTCCGACTCATTCTTAGCTACATGTGCTAAAATTGCATGATATCCTTTCTCGATGTACTTCATGGTCTTAATACACGATATGATATTCAGACGAGTTCCACTCCTCTCACCTCAAACGATCAAAATCTTACCATTGAGAGGGATATGAACAACTCGTTCTCCACAAACAATGCTCGCTTGATTCTTGGATAACCAATCCATCCTAATTACTACGTCGAAACTTTCGAGTTCAATCAGCATCAAATCGATACTAAACGGGTGATCTAAAAGGTTAAGGGTACAGCTACGGATCACGGTACAGGTGTCAACTAGGTCACCATTAGTTAGCTCAATGCTATAGCTGACATCTAAAGGGGTTGGGGGTAAGCCGGAGTAACGACGAAATCTTAGAAGATACAAAACTCATATCGGCACCCGAATCAAACAGGACTCTAACACGAAGGTTGTTAAGAAGAAACGTACCTGTGACAACATTCGGATCTTGGTGTGGCTCTCCATTTCCCATGACATACACTCTTCCATGAGCACCTCCATTTCCTTGTCCAACATTTTTTGGGTAATGACTCCTATAGTGTCCACGCTCTCCACACCCAAAACAAGTCACCATGGGCTGAGCATTCGCTCCAGTTGCTACAACTCTGCTCTTACAGTTCCTAGCAACATGACCAATCTTCTGGCATTTCAAACACTTCACCGTACACGGCCCAATATGATGCTGCTGACACTTGTCACAACGGGGCTGCTACCCAGCATTCATTCCCACTTGAGCTGGTGCGGCCACAAAAGCTTTAACTGTTTCCTGCCTCCTATTCTGTTGGTGGTGGTGATTGTTGTTACGATACTGATTGTTGTTGTTGCAGCGGTTGTTGAAGTTGTTGTAATTGTTGTTCCACTTATTGTCCTCCCATTTTCTCTTGTTATCAAAGTCATAACTCTTCTGAATCACAACACCATGCTTAACCACTTGATCCATAAGGCGTTCAACCATGCTAATAGTATCATCCAAAGTCTTTGCATTGTACGACGTCAAATGCCCTTGGATACTTGTAGGTGATCAACCAATAAACTTCTCTAGTAACTTCTCAGTATCTGGCAGCATGTGAGCACAAAACACTTTTAACTCCTGAAAACGACGCACATAGGTAGCAAGATCAGAACCCTTCACAGCCAAGTAGTAGAACTCAGTATCTAACTTCCTCAAGTCACTTCGAGAACAATACTTCTTAACCATTGCCTTCTTGAAATCATCCCATGAGGTACTAAAAGCATTCTCCATTCCTTTCTGTAACCTCTCGTAATTTTCCCGATGAATAGTAAACGCAAATTAATGATTTACGAATCGTTACGTTAATTAATAACTGTTTTTACCAATAACAAAATTTTTGTTTGTTATTCAAGAATATATTGTTTATAATCACAACGTTGCATGTGAATATCATTTACCGTGGAACGCGCTTATACACAAACCTCAATAGTCTAAGTATCGCGAATAATATGAAAACGTTAACATTTATACAATACGTTTTGTCATTTGACCAAATATGCTCAAATGATTTCCCGAGCTCACGAAACTTACCGTAAACACTCACTAAATCACAATGGGCCTCGGCCCATTGCCTAAACCCAACTAAACGGACCCTTATATTTTTCTTTTCTTTCTTCTCTTTTGGGCTCAGTCTACGAACAAAACACAAGCCCAACACCACACAAGCCCACAAAACCCTTTATATTATTTCGTATAACCATCCCAAACCTCGTTTCCTTTGGCTCGTTTTCTACGAAATTCACTTAACAACGTATTTATATTTTTACATCTCTTATTTGACCTTAATGAGATCAAATAAGTACATTTTATTAGCATCATTTATCCTATTTAATTGACTTGTTTTATATTAGTTTGTATGAGAATTGGTGCCTTTATGTTTACTTTAGTGATTCTCAGGTAAAAAAAAAGCAATTGGTGAAAGTTAATGATATTGGATGAATTATGGAGCTAAATGATCAAGATTTGAAAAGTGTACTGAAATTCAAGAGATGCGCCGTATCTCTCTCAACAGATACGTCGCAACACCATACTTAGATGAATTCGAAGACCATTGCCTGACTTTGAAGAATGCGCCGCATCAAATTACAACATGCGCCTCATATGAAACTTTTGTCAACGAAGAATAATCAACTTGATCTACTCCAAAATACGCCGCTTTTCATTTACAACATGCGGCATATCAGCTAAAGACTTCACTAGATACTATCCAAGACGTTAAAGAACATGCGCCACATTGAGAAAGAAGTTACGCGGCATCTAAAGGCTGTGTATGAATATTCCAGAATTTAATAATCTTGGACCCCACGCGAAGTTAAGTAGATGCGCCACATCTGTCTTCAACACGCGCCGCATCGACCCCTCAGACAGAACCTATAAATACCCCAAGACAAATACGAGTTGTGTACATAAAAACCCTAAGGAGACGAATTCAGTCGAAGAAGCATCACAAGACACGCCCCAAACGAAGATCTTAGAGCTATAAGAAGGTCCTGCATGTGTATAATTCATTAAGTAGTTTTGTTTATTGTATTAGTAAGCTTTAATCCATCAGGATTAATGGGCTTGTGGCCACCATACTGCTTCCCTTAAAATTGCTTTCCCATCGGTTAAAGTTTATATGATTTATGTTTTTGGTGAATTATATTTATGCTTTGATAACCTCTGTGTTTAGTTGAGTCTTCTTGGCTACCATACCTGTTCCTCGCCTACTTATCTAGTGTCTAGAAGGTAGGATAAGCATAAGTAATCATTAAGGGTTTACTCGCCGTTATATAGGATCCAACGAGACAGATTAGATTACAATACTCATCATATAAAACTAGCAATATAAGAAGTGACAAGCTACTTAGTTATAACGACAGGTCTTCTTACGTGTTTCTATTATCTATCTGTGTACGTGATTGCTATTCATTGATTCGTTCTCATTAGTTTTACTTTTTATTATTTACTAAATCCGTGCCAGTCTCTCAGGCTGAAACCCCTTTTTATTAGATTAGGATTTTAAAACTAACTTAGATATTAAAATACTGATTAAATCAACTAGATATTGCATTCCATTCTTAGTGTTTGACACTCTACTTACCACTATATGCATATTGATCGGGTACACTGCTCGTTAAGTGTGTGTGTTAGTAATAAGTCGGCTAAATATAAATTTAAAACTTGAAAAGGCTTAAACACCCTATGCTACACTGACATATCATACGCATCAGACCTCCCAACAGAGATTCGAACATGACAAACCATATCTCGTAACTCACACATTTGATCAACTAAAACTCATCAAAGCTAAGCTTGTTAGCCACATTTCCAAAATTACTAAAAACTCATTTTGTCTTAGCCATGTGTCTCATATACATTCAAAACCATTTCAAATGTCCTACAAACTGTAAATCACCACGTTTTTATTACTCCTTAACATACACATTGACTTTCTAATACCCCAACAAGATCAAGACAAAGCTTAATGATGATTCTTGTTTTCTTTTCATTTGGCTAAACACCACAAGGACGAATACATGCAAACTACTCTTCTATTCATCCTTTGACTCAATAAGTAATCATGAATAACCATTTGACCACATGGTTAAAAGAGAATGACCTTCCCTGTATACCACATAGAACCAAACGCAAACCATGGAGACTTTTGTTTTCTCTATATTGTTCGAGTTCTCACAAGGACGATTCATGCTTAACATTTATCATCAACTTATACTAACCTTAATATTTGCTCACTATTCCTCGTACCTTGCTAATCATGATACTTCCTTTAAACACATTTTCAAGTTCCTATATAAACCATGCATGCTAACGAGGTGCATGCACACACTCTCAAACACTGATCACCTTTCACAAATATATTCTAAGACTTTTCGTGAGATCGAATACATTGGCCAAAGTTGGAGGCAATTCGAAGCAAGCTAGGGACAAGCCAACACTTACTCTTGTGTCTTTGATGTACTAAGAGGTGAGACACGCTCTTTTCCTAGCCATTCTCAAATTCCACATCGCGTTTTACCCCCCACCACTCTTGGTGAGGTGAGCCATGTTCTCTTTTCTCGATTTCACATACATTTTATTTGATCATATCACGTTTAGCTTTGATTTATTTATTCACTATTCACGTTAATAACATACTACATTTTATTCGACATACTCATATTTCATTAAGTTATTAACGAGATACTATTAACATTTGGAACTTATATTTACGTATAAGTTACTAATGGCACGTTCCTATGTCACTTTGGACCTATACGATATCACCAAAACACTTAGTAAATATTTGGAACTATATAAACTATTTTTTGTACTAGCCAATGTCGAGTAAGCTTTGGCCTTGGATTTCCAAAAATCGACACACAACACTCTTTTTTTATAGCTCAACCTATTAGTCCACATGTTGAACTAACGAGCTATGCAACTTACTCGCTCCCATGAATATATTTTGACCCTCGACAAAACCTAAAGCTTATCACGATCGAGACCAGTTTTCTAAATTATATATATGTATATATATATATATAAATATATATGTGTGTGTGTGTGTATATATATATATATATATATATATATATATATATATATATATATATATATATATATAAAACTACGATATATATATAAACGATTAACCAAAGCTTAAAACATAGATTTGTTTTACCAATCACCAACCTCATCCATCTTCGACGATCTCGTTATTACCTATCGGTACTTCGTCAAACGAAAACAAACTCACGAGTTATATTGATAAATATAACTTTGTTCTTGAACTTCAGGCATTTAAACACGCATGTTTAAATGCTACAAGTTAACTAAACAAAAGATACACTGTAATAACCAGTATTCGTGATAAACCGAACTTAGACTATCAAACACTGAAACTTGCCATATTTTATCTAGGTCGTGTGTAGTGTGTTGAAGCCGTTTCCGTACATCGTTTGAATTATGATACTACCACTACTGAGCAACCAAGGTGAGTTCATAGCCCACTCTTTTAACTTTTAAACTCTTTTTTGGGGAGATACATGCTACAAACCTGAACACAAGCTTTTTAGTATGCTACACCTGATGTTATTATTGCTTAAGTAGCTATTGCCAAAAGCCCTTCGATCATGAACCTTAATCACTTGCGAGTGAACGTAAGCAGTTGTGAATAGATCTATTTGGGACTGACAATCCCCGTTTGGTTTCGCTAGGATGAGCCACCAAGCGCACTTTATTTAAACAAACTTATAGGTTAATGGCAAAGACCTATCCTGAGGGCACACTGTTATATTATACATCATTTTTTATGCCTGTCAAATTGTTGCGTGTCATGAGCTTAATGCAATAAAAACTTGATTTTAACTTGTTTAATTGTAATTCGATGCAATTAACACTTATACCTTGTGTTCAACTTATAAACTTAAACCTATGAATATCACTCGACTTTTGTCGACTTTTAGCATGTTTATCTCAGGTAACTAAGGCATGGAAACTGAAGGCACAGAGAAAGGCATTAACCCTGGCACGGGTTTAAATAAACGTTTTTATCATTCGCTTTAATAAAACATATCTATGAGGATATGACCAACTTTGAAAACGATTTCTGTACTCGGAATATTTGAATTTGAATGAATGATAAAATGTATTTTCAAAACGTTTCCTATGATTATGATGATGATTGATGAGTGCTCAAACACTCATCATTTTATACCCATTTTAGACCATAAAAATACTGAAAACACCCAAATACACCTAAATATACTGCAAATATCCTTGGATTGTCTTTTTATGTGTTTCAGGTACAAAAGGATTGAAAACTGGTGAAAAATGAGCAAAGTATGCTGAATTGGCAGAATCAGTCCCTGGACTTTTAGAAATTGACAGATTTGGTCCCTGGTGGAATATTTTTAGAGGAAAGGTCAACATTGGACCTTGGGAATTCACAAGTCATCAACATCGGTCCTTGGAATGAAAGTTTGAAGAATTTACAAATTGGTCCCTCAAGTTTCAACAATTGGCATATTTAGTCCCTGAAGGACCAAAAGTGAAAAATCACATTCATGGACCTTAGACTATGGAGACTTGGCAGAATTGATCCTTGAAACAAGTTTGGAAAAGTGCCAAATCCAACCCTTCATTTTCAGAATAATTGCAAAATTGGTCCTTGTTGTAATTCCATACCAAACGGACCCTTGTGATTATTACTACCCAACCCAAGTTACAAAGCCTTAATCCAATCCACCAAACTAATCCACCCAAGACCCTTTGGCCCATTTCCTTCCCTAAGCCCAAATTCAATCCCATCCATTTTATTAATAAAACGTGTTGGGTCAAACAAAGTCAACCCCTTCCCCTTCAACCTTTTCCTTGGTTTCCAGGCTCCACAGTACACCATCCCATCATCTCTTGTACCTTCCCCAACATTGTTGTTCCCCCTCCATTCCCTTAGCAACCTACCAGCCACCCTACCACAACCTAAATTGTCAAACCCATGTGGTGTAATACTTTTCCCCCTCCTCCAGGTCACTAATCCACGACCTCCATTTGGGTGCTAAATCTAATCAAGGGCTGAGATTACCCCTTTTATAATCCAATGGTGGGGAATTGATTCCACGAAGCACAAAAGAGAATCTAATGCTTTTTTCACAGAGAGAAGAAGCACAAGAAGGCAGTGAAACCCTAATTTTATTGTAGTATAAATAGATAGATTGTATGCCATTCATATGGCAGTAGGGTTTTAAGCATTATTTTTTAAAAGTTTTCTTTGTACTCTTTATTATGTTAATGGAAGTTTTATTTTTCATCTAAAAAATTTACTCAGCTTATTACCCTGCTCATTAAGTGCTTATTAATTTACTGCTTATTTTCTGTTTCTATATACCTAGTTATGATTGTTCTTGCTTATTCTGCTTTGTTCATAGCCTGTTAGTTTTTATATTAGCTCTTAGCTTCATATCAGTTTAAATTGGTGATTTATAGCTTATAATACTTGACTTATTGACAGTGCTTTTTGGGTATTCAAAATTGCTTCTTATGTGTTTCTGGATTTGGTTAATGTCTCTTGTCCCAAATTCTTGATCAAAATCACTATGTTCCTTTGAAAAACCAACACAGTCAACACATAAAGGAGTGTTTGGCACAAGGTTTTTGTTCAAGAATTTTTTTGCTTTGATCCAAATCTGACCTTCAGTTTGTTTTATATTAGAGTTAGTATCAATTATAAAGTTAAATAGCATTACTCAGGAGTATATAAGCCTTTTAGTTGATAACTTAAAAATTCTCGTTCACAACAGTTTGTACAAGTAGTTTAGGTAAATGCTAGTTTAAGGTCAATTTTAGTGGTAATGTTAGCTTAGTTTTATTCACAAGAGGTTATTGCATAAGTCTAACAGCTAGGATTCAAGGTTTGTAGTTAGAATTGCAATTTGTACCCATTTGGACCAACTGTTTTAGCAGCTAACCCACCCCAATAGGCCTTGTTCAATCCTAATTTTTGGATAGTTAAAGTAGGAGCTAGTGTTTAAAATTGGTCACACAAGTAACTAGTAGTGTAGGTTTTATACTTTTGAGCTTATTTCATAATTTAGAGCTTATTTGTAGCTTATTTTGTGCCTGTCTATCCCAAGCCATTTTAGGCCTGCAATTTCATTTGTCCCAACAGCCCTTCAAAGGCCATTTTTAACTTACTCATCTTTAGGACTTATGACATGAAAATTAGTTTGTAGCTTCTTTACCAGTTTGTGAACAGTTGTATATTTTTAGATTAATTTTTGGAATTTTTTATAAGCTTGTGCAACCTTCCAAAGTTGCCCCTTAGAACCTGTTCCCTGTGCATCAGCTCTACACCCCAACTTTTAAGCTAGTTCATAAGCTCATATAAGCTCAGAAGTAGTTCAAATTTGGACAATGAATTCTTTGGCAGGATGTGTTTTTGTATGTCAACTTTTTGTTTCATCAACTTATCATCTACTAGCTTGTTTGTAGGCCTCAAAGTAGCCCTTTTTAACTGTTTTTTTAGCAGCCTTAGAATTAGTAGTAGTTAATTAGTGCTTATTAGTTGATTATAACTGCTTACTTTTGACCCATGAGTGCTTACTTAGGATTCCCTAGTAAACCTTTTGCTTGTTTCCCCCTTGGTAGCTTATTATCAGCTTTTGATAAGCTTGAATCACCCCTTAAGAGCTGTTGGGTTCTTTTTGTTCAAGATCAGCTTAGGGCCAGATCTTTAGCTTATTTGCCTGGTGATCCTTGCTTATCTCAGCTTCCTTAGGTTAGATTTAGCATACTTGTAGTTTTTTAGCTTATAACAAATTTAAGTGACTTATTTGTGCTTGACAGTTGAGCTTGTTGTTTGTTTGGATGAACTCACAACTGTTGGTCCCATAAAGCCATTTCCCAGCTTATTTTGAAGTTTCTGAAAAGTTTACGTTTTTAAAAAGTTCTTTATTTTTAGTGTGTTGTAAATTGTCAAAAAAAAAATTGAAAAATATATTTTGCCAAAAAAAAAAAAAAGGTTGAGACAGGATTTGAACTAGGGACCTCTAGAAGTCACAGACACACACCACACACTTCACTACCAAGCGCCCTTGGGTCTTTTCTTGTTAAACTTTTCCTCCTTAATTCTTTTATAGTAGTGTATTTTTATTTTGCTTAGTTATACTCATCAGCTTTTAAGCTGCTTAATTTCTGCTTATTGTATCTGCTTATTTCACTTTTGTATTTTTCCGAGCTCCCTTTTAGTATAATAGATTTTACAAAAAATTTTCAGAATTTTCTAAATAGTTTTACTATTTTTAACTCCTTTATTTTATTATTTTAGTTTTTAAATTATTATAAAAAATATAAAAGTCAAAAAAATACTTTTCTTTTTCCAAAAATTTTCTTTTATCATTGTATTGCTTAATATTCACTTTTTATTTTGTACGGTTACGTTATTTTTAACGTAAATGTATGTTTTTAAATTCAAATATGTTCTAGGGTAGTTTGGTTTTACGTATTTGTTAATATTGTTCACTTTAGTCATTTTCACTTATATTTCCTTAGTATAATCACATAATCCCCTTTCCTGTTCAAAATCACACGATCACATTACGTTTAAAATACCATTCACGCCTCGCTGGGACTTAAACGACCCGGGGAAACTCTATACTCCTTGGTTAGTTGGTCTATGCCGTTTTGACTTTGTTGACCATTCACCTTGGTCAATATTGTCTGACCGTTTTGGACCAATCAAAATTTGGCGCCGCTGCCGGGGAGGCTGTGCTGCGTATTCTCAAACGTGTTTGAGATTAGTAGTTTTTTACATTCGTCACTGTAAAAATCCCACCATTTTTGTAAATTTTTAATCAAAACATCAAAAAGTCATTAACACTTTTTCTAAAGTGTTAACAACACCAAAAAAATTATAAACAACAAAACAAATCGTGAAGTTAAATTACTTCGATTTCTTTAAGATTACAACCTACACAAGTGATAAAGGCAAGTTCTGACATGAAATTGCGAACTGAAAAGAGATCCATTGTTCTCTTCCGCCACTCTGCGAGTAATCTTAAAGGAAACGATTTTGGTTAATAAATCGATACCAAAAATAGTTCCAAAAGTTTTTTCACATACACACAAAAACCCAAAAACATTCTTCTTTTTCTTGTGAATAAATACATAAAATACATTGTCGCAAACCAAGACAGAACACCTACCAACTGGGGGTGTGAACATTAATAAGTTCCCAAACAAAAGATTAAAACTTGCCATTGTATCCTTGTGAGTGGTGTACCTTTTCTAAAGAAGCCATTCATTTGTGATTATTGGTTTAAGTTTACTGTGGTTTAGCCTCGATTTTGTTTTGATTGGTTTTGTTCCTAGTGCACGCGCACTCGTTCTTCCAGGTCTACTAGCCCATTCCGCGAGCTTGTAAGAATTCCTAGAAGACATCGTAGACGTTCAGCACCAACAGGCGGATCTGAGATCCGTACTGTTTCCACATCTGCTGTTACCATGGCGGAAGACCGCCCCATGTGTGAGCTTCTCCAAGCACCCAGCGAGGGTTACGGAGATGCTATTGTTGTTCCAGCCATCGTGGCTGATAATTTTGAGCTCAAAACCGGGTTACTAAATCTTGTAACCTCAAGTCAATTCTATGGTTTTGAGAGGGACGATCCTCATGCTCACATTCGATGGTTTAACAAAATCACGTCAACCATCAATTACATGAATGTCACATCTGAAGCAATAAAATTCCTTATCTTCCCATTTTCCCTCGAGGGCCAAGCCCGGATTTGGCTTGAAAAACAACCCCCTCGTTCAATTGAAATATGGGAAGATCTTGTCAAAAAGTTTGTGAATGAATTCTTCCCACCTTCTAAGACCATGAGTCTTAAAAACGAAATCACCAAATTCACCCAAAAATATGATGAATCATTTGTTGAAGCGTGGGATCGTTTTAAGGAACTACTTCGCAAATGTCCTCATCATGGTTTCTCCGAGTTGATGCAACTCGACACTTTCTACAATGGTGTGAGCCAAACTGATCATGATTCTTTCAATACCTCCGCGGGAGGTAATTTTTTGAGTAGAACCACAAAAGAAGCTTTAGCTAACATTGAAAACAAGTCTAAGGTCCGCATTACACGAAGCAAGCCGGTTGTTTCCCAAGTGAGTGTTGGTCCTTCTACTTCATCTCCTGTGAGTCAATCCAACAGCGATGCTAAGATTGATAAACTCACGGATGCTATTCAAGCTTTGATTCTCTCCCAGAAAAAGAAAGTCTCTTTCCCACAAACTTCTTCTCCTGCTGAAGTTAAAAAAGTGGAAGTCTGTGTTACGTGTGGTGGTCCTTATGCCTATTATAATTGTACTGCCACCGATGGTATTCCGTATGAAGCTCATGCAATAGCCGGGACTTCCAATCAAGGAGGAAAACAATACCGCCCTCCTATGGACCCGAACTAACATCCCAACCACTACCCTGGACCACCCGATTTTAATCAAATCAAAATGTTCAAAACCGTAACCAAAACCCAAATCGAATGAACCAAGGTTTTCAAAACCGTGGGAATTTCAATCAAGGAACGGTTTCCAAAATCAAAATCAAGGTTTTCAAAATTAAGGTTTCCAACATCAAGAAACTTTAACCGAAACCAAGGGCAGGGTAATTTCAACCAAGGGTATTTTCATGGAAACAACAACCAAAATTAGGGGAATTTTCAACACCAAGGTCCCAACCAGAACAACCGAGCTCAAAATTTTTGATGAGGCAAAAAGTGTACCGCTTTTAAGGGGTCATTTAAGCCCGAATTCGAGATGATTTGATCAATTATTGCCTAGATCGTTCCTTTTGTCATTTTAGGTACTTTTGAGGAGAAATCTGGAAAAGGAAGCATTTTCGACGTCTTTGGAGCATAAAAGTGAAGAAAACGACAAAGTCTCAAATTTCCTTGCTGGAACAGTACCTGACGACGTCAAGAGTTTGCTAGTGACGGCGTCAAGAGTGATAAAAGAGGTGGATGTGGAAATTATAACGTGACGACCCAGAATGTTTTTAGACTTATTGGCCTGACGGCGTCACCTAGGCCGTCAGGGTCCAAATACACGTGATGGCCCAGAGCTCAATCCTACATGACGGCGTCAGAAGTGGATCTAGGCAATACGAATTTCGTCATGGCGGCGAGTTGACGGCGTCAGAGGTTAACACGTGACGCCGTCAGGATGCATAGTCTATATATATTTTTCCAATTTTTCATTGGAAAGTGTGGAACTTTGTGTGGGATATTAGGGCATAAACCCTAAGATGAATTTTACAGCTTTTTCAAGGGTTTCAACCCCTTGATTCTTCCATGTTCAGTTGAAGATAAGTACTTATTAAAATAATTCAATATGTCTATGTGTTGTGTGATTATATCTTACGCTTGTCTTCTCTTAAACATGCTAGGCTAGATTTTTGTTGTGTTTGCTTAGATGTAGTGATAGATGTTGATTATGGGTTGATCGTTTGTTTATAATTGTTACGGATGATTGTATTCGATGTTAGGCTTAAGAAAACTGGCAGACTTACACAGGTAACTTGCTTGAACGTCTTAAGAAACATGATCGGAGGTGTACTACGATTTTTGGTTGTATTTAATGCGTAAGAGAATTCTAATGATCCCATGTTAGGAGCTTCTAACGGCTCGACATAGGAGTGAAGCAGGATCTTATAGAGTTAGGGAACATTGTACACGGCCCTACGACTAGTATTAAGGAATATAACCCGTCATCCATGCAATTGTAACAAGCTAATCAACCTCTAAAAGATATCTAGGGAGTAATGAAATATAAGTAAACACAACTTTTCTCATTATTGTTTCCACCACATTAGTATAATAGTTTAATTTTCATTTCTTTTATTTTATTTTGATTGCATCTTAGTTAATTGGGTTAGTTGGCTAGCAACTAATTCCGCCCCACTCCTTCAAAACCTGAGATTTTACTTGCTTTCTATAAAATATAAAAATACAAAAAGAATCATCCCTCACATCTAGACCTAGTTTAGTAGGCTTTCTAATCCTAGCGACACTATTCCTGAGTTGAACGATCAATCCCCTGGTACTTGTCACTATACTATACTACAACGATCAGGTACACTGCCTGGTGTGGGTTGTAAGCTTCTCAAGATCCCTTGAGAGGTAAAACCTGTTGGGAGGGCGCAATTCCCACGTATCAAGTTTTTGGCGCCGCAGCCCGGGGAATAGTTATTGTCTAGGTTAGAATTTCTTTTTAATAGGTCTACTTGCTAGATTCCTTTCTAGTGAGGTTTTATTTTTATTTTTAGGTTTTATTTAGTCTATCTTATTTCTTCATTTCTTTGTTCGTAACCTTTACCATCCGACATCATGGAAGGTGGTAACATCTTTGATCCCATCAACCCACCACAACAAAACCACCCACAAAACCCACCGCTAGCAAACCAACCTCCTAGACCCCGAACTTTAGGAGAGTATTCTCGTCCTATCCACCAAGGCTATCGAAACACCATTGAGCTCACTCAAGGAGCCAATATGTTCCCCTTGCGATCCGACACCATCCGGTTAGTGCAAAGCGGATGTGCATTCCATGGACTTCGTTTCGAAGATCCTAATCAACATCTCAAGGATTTCCTTAAAATCGTAGATTCCATAGACCTTGATGTTGTAACTAGAGAGTCTACCCGATTAAGTCTATTCTAATTCTCTTTACATGGCCAAGCTAGTCAATGGCTTGAACGTTTACCAGCGGGATCCATCACCTCATGGGATGATCTCTCTTCTCATTTCCTTGCTCAATTTTTCCCACCGGGGAGAACTACCAAGCTTAGAAATGATATCTTGATGTTCCAACAATGTTAAGGTGAAACTCTATATGAAGCATGGATTCGTTTCAAAGATGTACTCCAAAAAGTCCCTCATCATGGCATAGATCTTTGGCTCCAAGTCCAAATCTTCTATGACCATATCGATCTCTCCACGAGGCGAACCATTGACCAATCGGCCGGTGGCAAGCTACATGATCTAAGTGAGGAAGAATCATGGGAACTCATAGAAGATCTTGCTCTCTATGACAACGAAAGTTGGAATGATCCCCGTGATTTGAACAAAATGGTCAAGGCAATATCTTTGCCTTCGAACAACTCTAGCACTCCCGACCGTAGGATCATGGTACTTGAGGACCAAGTCAAGTTTCTCATAAAATCATACGAAGCTCCTAAGCCTTCAAGCCAAGTGAACAAAATCACTTCTTTATGCGAATTATGTAGTGGTCCCCATGACACTCGTGATTGCGTGGAACTCCCCGGACAAGCTTTTACGGATTACGCATCCTCGCGTACCGACGAAGCGGGAGACAAGTGGCACACTTTCAAACCTGAGCCAAACTCTTACGGTGATTCCTACAACCCTTGTTGGAAAAATCACCCGATCCTTAGGTGGAAACAAAACCAAAACATGCCCCAAAACAATTCTTCTAATCCACCTAATCGCTACCAACCAAACGGTCCACCCTCTAACTGTACTTTCAACAACAATCCTTCCAATAACTATGGTAGTACCAATAATCTTGAAGGATTGATGTCAAAGTTTATGGCATCTCAAGAAGCTCACATATCTAAGTTTGAAGCCGATTTCAAACAAAAGCATATTGAGATGACCAATAAAATTGACACATTGTGGAAAGTTCTCAATGACCGAGAAATGGGAGCACTCCCAAGCGATAAGGTCAAGAACCCGATACTAAACATTAATGCCATATCATCGGTTTTGTCACCTACATCTTGTCTACAATACTATTCGGTCAAAGCAATGAGCACGTGTTTCAAGCAAACCCAAATCCTTCAAAAGGACCAATTGAATAAAACATCCGACATTAAACCAGTCAATAACCTAGTTGAAACACCTCCTACACAAGACCTTGACGATGAATTCAAGGAGCTCCACCTTGAACGTCCGTCATTGAAGTCTTAGCCCGTGCTCCCTACTATAGTGCCCTCCTAGAAAAATATGAGAAACTTAAATTGGGTAAAAATGGGACCGCCTTCGTTCAAAACAAGTTGCCTAAGAATCTTGATGATCCGGGTATATTTGTTTTGCCTTGTAAGATAGGAAAATCCGAAGCTTTCGACACACTAGCCGACTTAGGATCAAGCCTCAACTTGATTCCCTTGTCCCTTTTCACCAATCTTAATCTAGGAAAGTTAGAGGAGACGGAAGTACTAATTGGTCTAGCGGATGGGAGTGTTGCCCATCCGGTTGGAATGATCAAGGATGTAGTAGTTCACATAGGAAGATTGACTATCTTGGCAGATTTTCACGTCCTAGATATGGTTAGTGATACTACATTCCCGTTGTTAGTAGGAAGATGATTTTTAGCAACTGCTAGTACCATGATAGATTGTAAGGAGTCTGAGATAGCGGTAGGAGATGGTGAAACTTGGTTGGTTTATGATGTTAAGAAGCATAGCTATGATTGTGAGGACGAACCGAAACCACATTGGGTAGAGATGAATAGGAGACCGTCTAGATATAGACCTTGGATAGAAAGGAACTTTATAGGACCTCAACGCCCATTCTATCTTGAAAAAGATTTCATCGATAAGACACATTCGGTGGAACAACTCATAGGTAGAGATGAGGAACTAGACCCTTTTGAGGATCCTCTAGTCTTTAGGAAAATGATTGAGTTCTTAAGCGTAATGCCTATCAACCTAGAAATGAACAAGTGGAAAAGAGAAGGGGATAAGTGTAAATGGAATTGGGATAAGCCACCTAAGGAAGGTGACAGATCATGGCATATGAAGATGATTCTATATGATCCGGATGGAGAAAAGTTTGAGACGTCATACCAAACCAAAAGAACCGATAGGAAATTGAAACCTAAGTTTGATCCTAAGGATGTCCTCGACGAGGAGCTCACACATATAGGATAGCTCATGACCTTGTGTCTAGCTACAAGACTCGTAAATAAAGAAAAGCGCTTCTTGGGAGGCAACCCATGTTTTGTATGTTTAAATTTGTTTGATTTTGTTTGATGTTATTTGTTTCCGTATGCATGTTTTATTTTTATTGTTGGTAGATCATGTTTCAAACTAAATTGTGAAAATGCTTTATTTTGTTGTTTAACTTCTTCTTAACTTAATATAAAGGTATTTTGCAAAAGCTAAGTGTAAGGGGAATCCCCAAATTTGTTTATAAGAACAAAAATGATCATAATTCGCCACAATACTAAATGAACATGTATATTAGTAATTGTTAGAGTCAAATGCTTGTATCGAGTCATAATGATGTTTTGCAGGATTTTCCAGGAAATAGGACATAAGTTTTTCTAGAAATTTTCCGGAAACTTAACATAAAGATTTCTGCAGGTCACTTCTGACGGCGTCAGGGTTTAACACCTGACGATGTCACGTGTAAAATTCTAGAAATTTTGCGAGTTTTGTTTTTCTAACGGAGTCTTAAAAGTTTTTTTTGATTCTTTAGTTTTATAAACTCCGGGAAATCTGCAAACATTCATTCCACAAGTATTATATCTTAAATTGTTTTCTAGGATCTGTTAGTATATATAGATTGCCGCCGATTTTACGCGAGGTTGCCTTGATTGTTTTCTCAGGTTTAACAGATAACAGGTTATGTATGACAAGAAGATGATTTATATTTCTGGAAGGGAAGCTTTGAACGTTCATTTTCTTGGAGGAATATCTAACCTTGTTAACACACTATCCACACCGAATGAATCGGGGGAGTATTTGTTTTCATTCTTTTACCAATTTTACTTTTACATTCTTTAATTGAACATTGGGGACAATGTTCATCCTAAGTGTAAGGGGAGGGTAAATGATGATACCTTATAGGATATTATTGCACTTGAGTTTGGTTGTTCAATGGTAGGTGTGTAATAAAACTAAGAGAAATACTTGTTAGTGTAATTTTAGCGCCAAATTTAATTTTTTTTTACAACATTTAGGAGTGAAACTTTAGCCTTAACAAGCGTCTCATGGATAGGAGTTGTATGACTAGCACAAAACCGTACCATTCAGAAAATTTTTCCACCCAAATATGTGAGGTTCGCCTTTAGATTTGATAGGAAAAGCATTCATTATTAGTGCTTATGAGTGTACCGGTAGCATTTAGATTCTAGAACTTGTGTTAGTGATGCATCCCGAGACCGCTAGTTAGACTATATTCGTGTAGTAGGATTTACTACATGATAAGAGGCATTAGGATCACCTTTGTGTTTAAACCCATATCATAATTACTTGACCATTTAAGTCATATTACTTGACTAGTAAAGTCAATTAATTTTTCCCACACCTTAGCGTTGTACTCATTTTTAGTACACGATACCCCTAGTACACCCCTCCGAGCCTATCTTTTCGTTTCTAACTTTAAGCATTTACTTAAAGGAAGAATTTGTTACAAGCCACCCAAATATGCAACCAAATCGCCTTAGCCTTCCGTGTATGCACTCATCTTTAGTGCATTATTGTTATTTGTTTAAACCCTTAGTTAATTATCTAATTGATTACATGGTTGCTAAGTAGAGTCATATCTTGTACATATTGTTTTGGCACGATTGGGACTCATGGGTAAAGTACTTGTGTTGTGGAGTAATGGGGAAGAACATCATTTATTACCCCCATATGTGCATTAATCTTAAAAAGTACTCCAAGTGTTTTGATTATTCTGATTCGAGTCATTAGATTAGTTTATTGTAAAGTATGTAAAAATTCAAGTGTAAGGGGAATGTACATTCTCTATGATGTATTATTTTGAATGGTAGGGCAAGAGTGAATGCAAAAAAAAAAAAAAAAAAAAAAAAAAAAAAAATCGAAAAAAATCGAAAAAAAATCAAGAAAAATAAAAGAAAAAATAGAAAAAGAAAAGAGAGAAACATACGGACTACCATCCCGTTTCATTTTATGTTTTTGTTATTTTTGATTTATTAGCTTAAGTCGAGTCAAGTCTTGGCTTAGCAAGGCCATATTGTACATGTAATTAACCAAGAAGATTAACTCGCCACCAGTAAATATTGCCTTTATCCAACAAAACCGTGTTTTCCATATCCCTACACCTAACGTTATAACCCTTTAAAAGACCTCTTTGATAGTTTATCCTAGGTGCTTACGCCAAGTGGTGGAGGTTTGATCCTTTCCCAAGCCTATGGTAATCTATTTGCTATGATAGGTAGTGAGAGATGTTTTCCATTTCCATATTGTGATATATACTTTATTACACCCGAGAGATGTGAGTATCTAAACACTATTTGTGAGGTGCTAGTGTATGACCTCCGTGCTTGTTTTTGGTTATTAGTGGAATGATTATTTGTTATAATTACTTTTATATTAGCGTTAAATGACCCCTAACTTGTATTTTGATTAGAATAAAAGCGCATTTACTTGAGGACAAGCAAATCTCAAGTGTAAGGGTATTTGATGAGGCGAAAAGTGTACCGCTTTTAAGGGGTCATTTAAGCCCGAATTTGAGATTATTTGATCAATTATTGCCCTAAATCGTTCCTTTTGTCATTTTAGGTACTTTTGAGGAGAAATCTGGAAAAGGAAGCATTTTGGACATTTTTGGAGCATAAAAGTGAAGAAAACGGCAAAGTCTCAAATTTCCTTGTTGGAACAGTACCTGACGACGTCAAGAGTTTGCTAGTGACAGCGTATAGAGTGATAAAAGAGGTGGATGTGGAAATTATAACGTGACGACCCAAAATGTTTTTAGGCTTATTGGCCTGACGGCGTCACCTAGGCCGTCAGGGTCCAAATACACGTGATGGCCCAGAGCTCATTCCTACATGACGGCTTCAGAAGTGGATCTAGGCAATACAAATTTCATCATGGCGGCGAGTTGACGGCATCAGGTTAACACGTGACGGCGTCAGGATGCATAGTTTATATATATTTTTCCAATTTTTCATTGTAAAGTGTGGAACTTTGTGTGGGATATTAGGGCAAAAACCCTAAGACGAATTTTACAACTTTTTTAAAGGTTTCAACCCCTTGATTCTTTCATGTTCAATTGAAGATAAGTACTTATTCAAATCATTCAATATGTCTATGTGTTGTGTGATTATATGTTACGCTTGTCTTCTCTTTAACATGCTAGGCTAGATTTTTATTGTGTTTGCTTAGATGTAGTGAAACCTAGATGTTGATTATGGGTTGATTGTTTGTTTATAATTGTTACGGATGATTGTATTCGATGTTAGGCTTAAGAAAACTGGCAGACTTACATTGGTAACTTGCTTGAACGTCTTAAGAAACATGATCGGAGGCGTGCTACAATTTTTTGTTGTATTTAATGCGTAAGAGAATTCTAATGATCCTAAGTTAGGAGCTTTTAACGGCTCGACATAGGAGTGAAGTAGGATCTTATAGAATTAGGGAATATTGTACACGGCTCTACGACGAGTATTAAGGAATATAACCCGTCATCCATGCAATTGTAACAAGCTAATCAACCTCTGAAAGATATATAGGGAGTAATGAAATCTAAGTAAACACAACTTTTCTCATTATTGTTTCCACCACATTAGTATAATAGTTTAATTTTCATTTCTTTTATTTTATTTTGTTTGCATCTTAGTTAATTGGATTAGTTGGCTAGCAACTAATTCCGCCCCACTCCTTCAAAACCCGAGATTTTACTTGCTTTCTATAAAATATAAAAATACAAAAAGAATCATCCCTTACCACTAGACCTAGTTTTGTAGGCTTTCTAATCCTAGCGACACTATTCCTGAGTTGAACGATCAATCCCCCGGTACTTGTCACTATACTATACTACAAAGATCAGGTACACTACCTGGTGGAGGTTGTAAGCTTCTCAAGATCCCTTGAGAGGTAAAACCTGTTGCGAGGGCGCAATTCCCACGTATCAATTTTCCTAATCAAACTCAGGCCATTTTTCCAACTAGGCCATCGTCTGATGAGTTGTTAAAACAATTCTTGAAATCCCAGGAAGAAATGAAAAAGTTGTTGGTCAGCCACATTTTTGAAATCAAAAAGTCTTTAAATGATCGACCCTCGGGCTAAGGAACACTTCTGAGCAACACGATCGCTAACCCGAGGGGCGATGCTAAGGCGATCACAACTAGAAGTGGTGTTTCATATAATGAACCCGCGATTCCTTCTTCCTCTTCTTCCTATCCTCCAAAGTTTGTGGAACATAAACCTGAGGTGACAAAGGACAAGGTGCAACCTACTAGCCCACAAAGTACCGCACACGTATATCCTCAAGTTGTCCCAGAACACAGATCTAAACCCGGAGTTGTCTTTGAACCACCAGAAACCCCAAATGAGAACCCTAAATCCAAAACTTCTATTCCTTACCCATCACGTCTCAATGAACAATAGCTCCGCGAAAAAGGTAGTTACCAAATGGACAAATTTTTCCAAATCTTTCAAGACTTGAACTTTGACATAAGCTTTGTGGATGCTATCCTATTGATGCCCAAATTTGCATCAACAATCAAAAATTTGTTAAGCAATAAGGAAATCTCTTCGAAATGGCTAGAACTCCATTGAATGAGAACTGCTCAGCAGTTCTTTTGAAAAAGCTTCCCGAGAAGCTTGGAGACCCCAGAAAATTTCTCATTCCTTGTGTTTTTCCGGGTATGGTTGAATGCTTTTCCTTGGCCGATCTTGGTGCAAGCATCAACCTGATGCCATATTCAGTGTGGAAGAAACTTTCTCTTCCCGAACTTACTCCTACGTGCATGACTCTTGTGCTTGCCGATCGTTCAATTTCTCGTCCACTTGGCATTGCTGAGGACGTATTCGTGAAAGTAGGAAAGTTCCATTTTCCTGCTGACTTTGTGATTGTTGACTTTGATGCTGATTCGAGGGTTCCTCTAATTCTTGGAAGAGGATTCCTTAGAACGGTCCGTGCTCTCATTGATGTATTTGAAAAAGAAATCACGTTACGTGTGGGTACTGAAGCAATCACTTTTAACCTCGATCAAACCTCGAGGTACTCCTCAAATTATGATTTTGAGTCGGTTAACCGAATAGACGTCATTAATGTTGCTACTGAGGAGTACGCTCAAGAAATTCTTGGTTTTTCTGATGATTCTCTGAGTGGCAATCCAACTCCATCTTCTCAAACTATAATCGCCAATTCTTCTCCTTCCCTCACTCCGTTTGAGGGAAGTGATTTCATCTTAGAAGAAATTGAGGCCTTTCTCAAAAGTGATTCAATTCCCGATGGAATCGATAACCAAGAGATTGACCCAAAAAGGGATATTCTTCTCCTTGAGAAATTATTAAACGAAGATCCCTCTCCTCTTCCTGTTCTTCCACAACAACTTCATAATGAGGAAATCAAATATGTTGAGAAAACTGATGAATTTCCTGAGGTCGAACTCAAGGACTTACCACCTCACCTCGAATACGCATTTTTGGAGGGTAATGATAAATTACCCGTCCTAATTGCTAAGGATTTGAGTGATGAGGAAAAGACTGCTCTTATAAAGGTTTTAAAGTCACATAAACAAGCAATTGCTTGGAAACTCTCCAACATCAAGGGTATTGACCCAGAATTTTGTACGCACAAGCTTTTAATGGAGGATGACTTTAAACCAGCAGTTCAACAACAAAGAAGGGTTAATCCAAAAATCCACAAGGTCATTAAACAAGAGGTTCTCAAACTTCTTGATGCCGGATTGATTTACCCTATCTCGGATAGTCCTTGGGTTAGTCCTAAACATTTGCTTTCCTAAAAAGGGTGGCATTACTGTTGTCACAAATGAAGAAAACGAGTTGATTTCAACTCGATTGGTGACGGGATGACGTGTTTGGATTGACTATCGTAAGTTGAATGACGCCACCCGCAAAGACCACTTTTCTCTACCTTCATGGACCAAATGCTCGAGAGATTGGCGGGGAACGAGTACTATTGTTTCCTCGACGGTTTCTCGGGTTACTTCCAAATTCCCATTGATCCGCAGGATCAAGAAAAGACCACCTTCACATGCCCCTATGGAACTTTTGCCTACGGATGTATGCCATTTGGTTTATGTAATGCTCCTGGAACGTTCCAAAGGTGTATGATGGCCATATTTTCCGACATGATCGGGAAAACAATGGAGGTCTTTATGGATTATTTCTCGGTCATTGGGGATTCGTTCCAATCATGTATATCCCATTTAGACAACATGCTCAAATGTTGTGAAGATACAAGATTATGTCTAAATTGGGAGAAGAGTCACTTTATGGTCAAAGAGGCATTGTCCTCGGCCATAAAATTTCCAAAAACGGGATTGAGGTTGACAAAGAGAAAGTCGATGTCATTGCTAAATTACCTCATCCCACAATTGTAAAAGGTGTTCGGAGTTGTCTGGGTCATTCTGGTTTTTACCGTAGATTCATTCAAGGTTTTTCAAAAAAAGCCCGGCCAATGACCCGACTTCTTGAAAAAGAGACTCCATTTGTCTTCTTCGATGTGTGCATTGAAGCCTTCCAAATTCTCAAAAAGAAACTTACAGAAGCACCCATCTTCGTTGCCCCTGACTGGGACCTTCCATTCGAACTTATGTGCGATGCAAGCAATTTTGCCATAGGTGCAGTCTTGGGGCAACGAAAAACCAAGCATTTCCAGCCAATACACTATGCAAGCAAAACTTTGACCGAAGCTCAAGCCCATTACACCACAACAGAAAAAGAATTGTTGGCTGTGGTGTATGTGTTCGAGAAATTTCGGCCATACCTAATCTTAACAAAATGCATAGTGTATACAGATCACTCGGCCTTAAAATACCTCTTTGCAAAAGAAGATGCAAAGCCGAGATTGCTCCGTTGGGTTCTCCTTCTACAAGAATTTGATATCATTATACGTGATAAAAAAGGAGCTGAGAACCTGGCTGCTGATCATCTGTCCCGTCTAGAAAACCCTCACCAAGATGTTTTCGAGAAAAAGGAAATAAATGAAATATTTCCTCTCGAGACACTCTGTGCGGTTTCTTTTCGTGGAGACTCTACTACCCCATGGTTCGCAGACTTTGCAAATTACAATGCGGGTAACTTTGTTGTGAAAGGGATGTCGTCCCAATAGAAAAATAAATTCTTTAATGATGTAAGACATTATTTCTGGGATGACCCCTACTTGTTTAAAATCTGTGTGGATCAAGTCATCCGGTGGTGTGTTTATGGTCAGGAAGCCAATGACATTTTCAAGGCTTGCCATGCTGGACCCATGGGGGGCCACCATAATCCAAACTACACCGCCAAAAAGGTGTTTGATTTTGGATTCTATTGGCCCACGATATATAAGGATGCCCAAGAATTAGTCAAATCTTGTGACGCTTGTCAACGTCACAGGAATCTTTCACAAAACAATGAAATTAAACAAAACGCAATTTATGTTTGTGAAATCTTTGACGTATGAGGCATTAATTTTATGGGGCCATTTCTGTCATCTCATGGAAACAAGTACATACTCGTGGCCATTGACTATTTGTCAAAATGGGTTGAAGCAAAAGCTTTGCCCACCAATGATGCCCGAGTATTTGTGAAGTTTTTAAAGTCTCTTTTTGCTCGATTTGGAACTCCACGTGCTATAATCAGTGATCGTGGTACGCATTTCTGCAATGACAAATTTGAAAAAGTCATGCAAAAGTATGGTGTAGCTCACCGACTTTCTACTGCGTACCACCCATAAACAATGGACAACTAGAAGTTTCCAATCGAGGCATTAAAAGAATCTTGGAAAGGACCGTAGGTGAGAATCGTGCTTCTTGGTTGGATAAGTTGGATGATGCACTCTGGGCTTTTCGCACAGCTTACAAAACACGCATCGGGTGTACTCCTTACAAGCTTGTGTACGGAAAAGCGTGCCATCTGCCGATTGAGCTTGAGAACAAATCCTATTGGGCCCTTAAGCATGCAAACATCAACCTCCAAACAGCGGGGGATCATCACAAAGTTCAGCTGAATGAATTAAATGAGTTGCATGGTTAAGCATACGAGAATTCTTTGATCTATAAGGAGAAGACGAAGAAGATTCATGACTCAAAAATCAAGAACCACGTTTTTAATGTTGGTGATCGAGTCCTTTTTTTCAACTCAAGGTTGAATATATTCTCAGGGAAGCTTAAGACCCGCTGGACTGGACCATTCACTATTGCCAAAGTTTATCCATATGGCACCGTCGAGTTGTCTCAAAATGACGGACCAAATTTCAAAATGAATGGGCATCGGTTGAAGCATTATTTTGGAGGGGACATACCACCCATGGTTGTCCCAGATCTCCAAACTTTCCCCAGGAACCAATGAATTCGGGGATCGAGTTAAGCTAGTGACTCGGTGAACAAAAATATTAGCACAACATAGGTTTTCATCCATGTCTCGGATTTCTTTCTACTTTCTAACAACTAAGTGTGGGGGAGTTGCCCCCATTGTGCTTTGCTCTTGTGTGTTGTTTGCTCATGTTTCAGGTATTCTTGGGATAGTGATGATTGACGCGCCTGTTTTCAATCCAGCTGCTCAATATCTTGTCCTTTTGCTAACAAATATCTAAGGATATCGTTTTGATCTTTTTTGTGAAAACGTAGATTTTCGTTCTTGGCTATTAGTATTACCTTTTTACATTCTAAGTGTCGGCATAATAGCGGGTACTTTTAATATTGAGGGCAATATTCAATTCTAAGTGTGTGTGTGTGTGTGGGGGGGGGGGGGGGGGAATTCTATCGAATTTTGTCACATATATTGTACCTTCTAGTTCCCTAGTACCCACGTTTTGGCAAAATTTTAAAAATCTTTTCATAAAAAAAGAAAAGTGCTTTGCGTACAAAAAAATGGAAAATTTGAAAATTTCTGCAAAAATATAACAAGTTTTGACACCTTGTTTGACTTTCCGCTGGGTAGAGTAGGAATAGAATTTTTGACCTGACCGGGTACATTGAGCCCTAGTTGTTCCCTTAACTCTGAGAGGCTAAGCGCTCGCGAACCTCATTTCTTGAGGTAGTGACCATCCGATTATTAGATTAACTGACTAATCGCGCCAGCGAGCTAGTGTGTAACTTGGTGACCATCCGTTATGCAAATAACGTGCCAGTGGGCCAAGAAGTGCACTAGTGACCATTCGTTAGTTGAAGCGTCAAAATATTCGTGCCAGCGAGCTACTAATATAGAGTTTGTTTAGAAGTTAGATGCTAAATGTGGAGTAGTTGGTTCTCTTTAGAGCTCATTGATGAGGCAAAAAATTTACCGCTTTTAGGGGGTCATTTAATCCCAAATTCGTGATTATTTGATCAATTACTGCCCTAAATCGTCCCTTCTGTCATTTTAGGTACTTTTGAGATGGAATATGGAAAAGGAACCATTTTAGACGTTTTTGGAGCATAAAAGTGAAGAAAACGGAAAAGTCTCAAAATCCTTGCTGGGAATAGTATCTGACGACGTCAAGATCTATCACATGACGGTGTCAAGAGTGGCAAAAGAGGTGGAAGTGGAAAATACACGTGACGGCCCAGAACATTTATAGTGTATTTGGCCTGACGGCATCACCAAGGCCGTCAGGGTCAAAACACATGTGACGGCCCATAGTATATTTACACATGAACGCGTCAAGACTGGATATAGGCAATACGAATTTTATATTGGTGGCGAGTTGACGGCGTCAGACCCTACAACGTGACGCCGTCAGGATGTATTTTCTATATGTATTTTTTTCTAATTTTTCTTTCATAAGAGTGGAACATTAGGAGGAACTTTACCACAAACCCTAGGTCGAATTTTCATCATATTGTAGGGGTTTCAAACCCTTCTTTTATCCATGTTTGAATAAAGACAAGTCTTCCAATAATCATTCAATATGTCTATGTGTTGTTTGATTCTATCTTATGCTTGTCTTTCTTTTAACATGCTAGGCTAGGTTTTTATTGTGTTTGCTTAGATGTAGTGAAATCTAGATGTTGATTATTGGTTGATTGTTTGCTTATAATTGTTGTGGATGATTGTATTCGATGTTAGGCTTAAGAAAACTGGCAGACTTGCATTGGTAACTTGCTTGAACGTCTTAAGAAACATGATCGGAGGTGTACTACGATTTTTGATTGTATTTAATGCATAAGTGAGTTCTAATGATCCTATGTTAGGAGCTTTTAGTCGGCTCGACATAGGAGTGAAGTAGGATCTTATAGAGTTTGGGAATATTGTACATGACCCTACGACTAGTATTAAGGAATATAACCCGTCATCCATGCAATTGTAACAAGCTAATCAACCGGTAAAAGATATCTAGGGAGTAATGAAATCTAAGTAAACACATCTTTTCTCATTATTGTTTCCACCACATTAGTTAATTTTCATTTCTTTTATTTTATTTTGATTGCATCTGTAGTTAATTGGGTTAGTTGGCTAGCAACTAATTCTGCCCACTCCGTCAAAACCTGATGCTTTTATAAAATATAAAAAAATACAAAAAGAATCATCCCTCACCTCTAGACCTAGTTTAGTAGGCTTTCTAATCCTAGCGATACTATTCCTGAGTTGAACGATCAATCCCCCGGTACTTGTCACTACACTATACTACAACGATCAGGTACACTGCCTGGCGAGGATTGCAAGCTTCTCAAGATACCTTGAGAGGTAAAACCTGTTGCGAGGGCACAATCCTGCGTTTCAAGTTTTTGGCGCCGCAGCTCGGAGACTAGTTATTTTCTAGGTTAGAATTTATTTTTATTAGGTCTACTTGCTAGATTCCTTTCTAGTTAGATTTTTATTTTTATTTTTAGGTTTTCTTTAGTCTATCTTATTTCTTCATTTCTTTGTTCGTAACCTTTGCCATCCGACATCATGGAAGGTGGTAATATCCTTGAACCCATCAACCCACCACAACAAAACCACCAACAAAACCCACCACTACCAAACCAACCTCCTAGACCCCGAAATTTAGGAGAGTATTCCCGTCCTAGCCACCAAGGCTTTCGTAAAACCATTGAGCTCACTCAAGGAGCTAATGTGTCTCCCTTGCGATCCGACACCATCCGGTTGGTGCAAAGCGGATGTACATTCCATGGACTTCGTTCCAAAGATCCTAATCAACATTTCAAGGATTTCCAAAAAATCGTAGATTCCATAGACCTTGATGTTGCAACTAGAGAGACGACCCAATTACGTCTATTCCAATTCTCTCTACGTGGCCAAGCTAGTCAGTGGCTTGAACGTTTACCCGCGGGATCCATCACCTCTTGGGATGATCTCACCACTCGTTTCCTTGCTCAATTTTTCCCACCAGGGAGAACTACTAAGCTTAGAAATGATATCTTGATGTTCCAACAACGTCAAGGTTAAACTCTCTATGAAGCATGGACTCGTTTCAAGGACTCACTCCAGAAAGTCCCTTATCATGGCATAGATCTTTGGCTCAAAGTCCAAATCTTCTATGACCATATCGATCTCTCCACAAGGAGAACCATTGACCAATCGGCCGGTGGCAAGCTTCATGATCTAAGTGCGGAAGAATCATGGGAACTCATAGAAGATCTTTCTCTCTATGACAATGAAAGTTGGGATGATCCCCGTGATTTGAACAAAACGGTCAAGGCAATATCTTTGCCTTCGAATAATTCTAGCACTCTCGACCGCAGGATCATGGAACTTGAGGACTAAGACAAGTTTCTCATGAAATCTTACGAAGCTCCTAAGCCTTCAAGCCAAGTGAAAAAAATCACTTCTTCATGCGAATTATGTAGTGGTCCCCATGACACTCGTGATTGCGTGGAACTCCCCGGACAAGTTTTTGCGGATTACGCATCCTAGCGTATCGACGAAGCGGGAGAGAAGTGGTACACTTTCAAACCCGAGCCAAATCCTTACGGTGATTCCTACAATCCTTCTTGGAAAAATCACCCGAACCTTAGGTGGAAGCAAAACCAAAACATGCCCCAAAACAATTCTTCCAATCCACCTAATACTATTCGGTCACCTGCTTCTTGTCCACAATACTATTCGGTCAATGCAATGAACACGTGTTTCAAGCAAACCCAAATTCTTCAAAAGGACCAATCGAATAAAACATCCGATATTAAACTGGTCAAAAGCATAATTGAAACACCTCCTATACAAAACCTTGACGATGAATTCAAGGAATTTCATCTTGAACGTCCGGTTATTGAAGTTTTAGCAAGAGCTCCCTACTACAACTCCCTTTTAGAGAAATATGAGGAGAAACTTAAGTTGGGTAAGAATGGGACCGCCTTCGTTCGGAATAAGTTGCCTAAGAAATTAGATGATCCGGGCATATTTGTTTTACCTTGTAGGATCGGGAACTCTGAAACTTTCGACACACTAGCCGATCTTGGGTCAAGCCTTAATTTACTTCCTTTGTCCCTTTACACGTACTAGTGCATATAGGGAAATTAACTATACTAGCCAATTTCCACGTCCTTGATAGGGTAAGTGACACTACATGCCCTTTGTCAATAGGAAGAGGATTCTTAGCTACCGCAAGTGCGATGATCGATTGTAAGGAATCTAGGATAGCGGTAGGAGAAGGAGACACTTGGTCGGTCTATGATGTTAAGAAGCATGCTTATGATACTATTGAGGAACCGACACCTCATTGGGTAGATTTGAATAGGAGACCATCTAGATACGGACCTTGGGTTAATGGAGACTTTGTAGGACTGATGAGGCGAAAAGTGAACCATTTTTAAGGGGTCATTTAAGCCTGAAGTTAAGATTATCTGATCAAATATTGCCCTAAATCGTTCCTTTTGTCATTTTAGGTACTTTTGGAGTGAAATTTGGAAAAGGAAGCATTTTGGACGTTTTTGGAGCATAAAAGTGAAGAAAACGGAAAAGTCTTAATTTTCCTTGCTAGGAACAGTACCTGACGGCGTCACAACTTCCTTAATGACGGCATCAAGAGTTACAAAAGAGGTGGATGTGGACAACACACGTAACGATCCAGAGAGTTTTGTGCAATGGACATGACGGCGTCATCCAAGGCCGTCATGGTCCAAGTATTAGTGACGGCCCAGAAGATTTTTATACATAACGACGTCAAAATCAGATCTAGGCAATACGATTTCTATTAAGACGGCGAGTTGACGGCGTCACAATTCAATACATGACGCCGTCACCCATTGTAATCTATACATAGTTTTCCAAAATTCATTCATTAGGGTGTAACTTTGGTGGAACTTTGAGGGAAAAACCCTAGGTCGAATTTTCCAGATTTTTCAAGGGTTTCAACCCTTTAAAACTTTCATGTTCTATTAAAGATAAGTACTCTTTCAATTCATTCAATATGTCCATGTGTTGTTTGAATATATCTTACGTCTGTCTTCAATTTAACATGCTCGGCTAGATTTCTTTTGTGTTTGCTTAGATGTAGTGAAACCTAGATGTTAATTATGGGTTGATTGTTTGTTTATAGTTGTTACGGATGATTGTATTCGATGTTAAGCTTAAGAAAACTGGCAGACTTCCATTGGTAACTTGCTTGAACATCTTAAGAAACATGATCGGAGGTGTACTACGATATTTGGTTGTATTTAATGCGTAGGAGAATTCTAATGATCCCATGTTAGGAGCTTCTAACGGCTCGACATAGGAGTGAAGTAGGATCCTATAGAGTTAGGGAATATTGTACACGGCCCTACGACTAGTATTAAGGAATATGACCCGTCATCCATGCAATTGTAACAAGCTATCAACCTGTAAAAGATATCTAGGGAGTAATGAAATCTAAGTAAATACAACTTTCCCCATCATTGTTTAAACCACTAGTATAATTAGTTTCATTTTCATTTCTGTTATTTAATTTTGATTGCATTAGTAGTTTATTGGGTTATTTGGCTAGCAACTAATTCTGCCCACTCCTTCAAAACCCGAGATTTTAATTGCTTTTATAAAATATAAAAATACAAAAAGAATCATCCCTCACCTCTAGACTTAGTTTAGGAGACTTTATAATCCTAGCGACACTATTCCTGAGTTGAACGATCAATCCCCCGGTACTTGTCACTATACTATACTACAACGATCAGGTACACTGCCTGGTGGGGGTTGTAAGCTTCTCGAGATTCCTCGAGAGGTAAAGCCTGGTGCGATTTCCACGTATCAAGGACTTCAACGCCCATTTTATTTAGAAGAGGAGTTTATAAATAAAACGCATTCGGTAGAGCAACTAATAGCTAGGGATGAAGAACGAAACCCTTTTGAGGATCCCTTAGTCTTTAGGAAAATGATTGAATTCTTAGGAGTGATGCCTATCAATTTAGGAATGAACAAGTGGAAAAGGGAAGGGGATAAGTGTAAATGGAATTGGGACAAGCCACCTAAGGAAGGTGACGGATCATGGCATATGAAGATGATTCTATATGATCCGGATGGAGAAAAGTTTGAGAAGTCATACCGTACCAAGAAAACCGATAGGAAATTGAAACCTAAGTTTGATCCCAAGGATGTCCTCGACGAGGAGCTCACATGTATTGGATAGCCCATAACCTTGAGTCTAGCTACAAGACTCGTAAATAAAGAAAAGCGCTTCTTGGGAGGCAACCCATCGTTTTGTGTGTTTTTATTTGTTTGATTTTATTTGTTTCCGTATGTGTGTTTTATTTTTATTGTTGGTAAATCATGTTTCAAAGTATATTGTGAAAATGCTTTATTTTGTTTTTAACTTCGTCTTAATTACATATAAAGGTATTTTGCAAAAGCTAAGTGTAAGGGAAATCCAAATTTGTTTATAAGAACGAAAATGAGCGTGATTCACTACAATATTAAATGAGCATGTATATTAGTATTTGTTTGAGTCAAATGCTTGTATCGAGTCATAATGATGTTTTGCAGGATTTTCCAGGAAGTAAGGCTTAAGTTTTTCCAGAAATTTTCTGGAAACTTAACATAAGATTCTTCCGGGAACATTCTGACGACGTCAGGAGTTACAACCTGACGGCGTCAGGTACTAAAATTCTGAAAAATTTTGCGAGTTTTATTTAAACCGGAGTCCTAAAGTTTTTGTTGATTCTTTAGTTTTATAAACTCCAAGAAATCTGCAAACATTCATTACACAAGCATTATATCCCTTTAATTCCTAGAAAGCAACATTAAGATATATATGCTATTTTTTCTAGGATTTTTTAGTATATATAGATTGCCGCCGATTTTACGCGAGGTTTGCCTTGATTGTTTTCTCAGGTTTAACAGGTTATATATGACAAGAAGATGATTTATATTTCTGGAGGGACGCTTTCAAAGTTCATTTTCTTGGAGGAAGATCTAACCTTGTTGACACACTATCCACACCGAACGAATCAGGGGAGTATTTGTTTTCATTCTTTTACCTGCTTTACTTTTACATCCTGTAGTTGAACATTGGGGACAATGTTCATCCTAAGTGTAAGGGGAGGGTAAATAATGATACCTTAGAGAATGCAATTGAACTTGAGTTTGTTTGTTTGATAGTAGGTGTGTAATAAATCTAAGATAAATACTTGTTAGGGCAATTTTAGCGCCAAATTTAAATTTTTTTACAACATTTAGGAGTGAAACTTTAGCCTTAACAAGCGTCTCATGGATAGGAGTTGTATGACTAGCACAAAACCGTACCACTTAAAAAAATTTTCCACCCAAATATGTGAGGTTCGCCTTTAGATTTGATAGGAAAAGCATTCATTATTAGTGCTTATGAGTGTACCGGTAGTATTTAGATTCTAGAACTTGCGTTAGTGATACATCCCGAGACCGCTAGTGAGACTACATTCGTGTAGTTAGGATTTACTACATGATAAGAGGAATTAGGATCACCCTTGTGTTAAACCCGTATCATAATTACTTGACCGTTTAAGTCATATTACTTGACTAGTAAAGTCAATTAATTTCCCCACACCTTAGCGTTGTACTCATTTTTAGTACACAAAACCCCTAGTACACCCCTCCGAGCCTATCTTTTCGTTTCTAACTGTAAGCATCTTACTTAAAGGAAGAATTTGTTTACAATCCACCCAAATGTGCAACCAAATCGCCCTAGCCTTCCTTGTATGCACTCATCTTTAGTGCATTATTGTTACATGTTTAAACCCTTAGTTAATTATCTAATTGATTACATGGTTGCTAAGTCGAGTCATATCTTGTACATATTGTTTTGGGACGATTGAGACTCATGGGTAAAGTACTTGTGTTATGGAGTAATGGGGAAGAACATCATATATTACCCCCATATGTGCGTTAATCTTAAAAAGTATTCCATGTGTTTTGATTATCTTAATTCGAGTCATTAGAATAGTTGATTGTAAAGTATGTAAAAGTTCAAGTGTAAGGGGGACGTAAATCTCCTATGATGTATTATTTTGGATGGTAAGGTAAAAGTGTATGCAAAAAAAAAAAAAAAAAAAAAAAAAAAAAAAAAAAAAAAAAAAAAAAGAGAAAAAACATACGGACTACCATCCCGTTTCATTCTATGTTTATTTTATGTTTTTATTAGTTTTTTATTAGTTTAAGTCGAGTCGAGTCTTGACTTAGCAACGGCATGTTATACATGTAATTAACCAAGATGATTAACTCACCACCAGTAAATATTGCCTTTATCCATCAAAACCGTGTTTTCCATATCCCTACACCTAACGTTATAACCCTTTAAAAGACCTCTTTGATAGTTTATCCTAGGTGCTTACGTCAAGTGGTGGAGGTTTGATCCTTTCCCAAGCCTATGGTAATCTATTTGCTATGACAGGTAGTGAGAGATGTTTTCCATTTCCATATTGTTATATATACTTTATTACACCCAAGAGATGTGAGTATCTAAACACTATTTGTGAGGTGCTAGTGTATGACCTCCGTGCTTGTTTTTGGTTTTTAGTGGAACGATTATTTGATGTAATTACTTTTATATTAGTGTTAAATGACCCCTAACTTATATTTTGATTAGAATAAAAGCGAATTTGCTTGAGGACAAGCAAATCTCAAGTGTAAGGGTATTTGAAGAGGCGAAAAGTGTACCACTTTTAAGGGGTCATTTAAGCCCAAATTCTTGATTATTTGATCAATTACTGCCCTAGATCGTTCCTTTTGTCATTTTAGGTACTTTTGAGATAGAATCTGGAAAAGGAAGCATTTTGGACGTTTTTGTAGCATAAAAGTGAAGAAAACGGAAAAGTCTCAAAATCCTTGCTGGGAACAGTATCTGACGACGTCAAGATCTAACACATGACGGCGTCAAGAGTGGCAAAAGAGGTGGAAGTGTAAAATACTCGTGACGGCCCAGAACATTTGTAGTGTATTTGGCCTGACGGCGTCACTAAGGCCGTTAGGGTCAAAACAAATGTGACGGCCCAGAGTATATTTACACATGAAGGCATCAAGACTGGATCTAGGCAATACGAATTTTATATTGGCGGTGAGTTGACGGCGTCAGACCCTACAACGTGACGCCGTCAGGATGTATTTTCTATATATATTTTTCCAATTTTTCTTTCATAAGAGTGGAACATTAGGAGGAACTTTACCACAAACCCTAGGTCAAATTTTCATCATATTGTAGGGGTTTCAAACCCTTCTTTCATCCATGTTTGAATAAAGATAAGTCTTCCAATAATCATTCAATATGTCTATGTGTTGTTTGATTCTATCTTATGCTTGTCTTTCTTTTAACATGCTAGGCTAGGTTTTTATTGTGTTTGCTTAGATGTAGTGAAACCTAGATGTTGATTATTGGTTTATTGTTTGCTTATAATTGTTGTGGATGATTGTATTCGATGTTAGGTGATTGTGTGAAAATAAACTTATTATAGTATAGTAGTATATTATCGAAATGATCCGCGTGAAATACGGATCACCCGAGTCGTATCCGAGTGAAAGTGAATGGAATCAAGAATATTGATTCGTGAAAATCGTGAATTGAGAAGTGTAAAAGAGAATAATAGTGATCAAGTAATTCAAGTATTCACAAACAAAGATGAATTATGCAAAGAGTACAAGCTAGTTATGCACAAAAATTGAAAACGTAAAAACGGAAATGCAAACGTGTTTATTAAAACGTAACTTTTAACGAAAAATGATCCTACAAATGTTAAATAATTTTCTAAAATTCTTAAACTACTAAAATGAATTTCCAGAAAAAGAAAAATATTTTTTTGACTTTTCTTTTATTTTCTATGAATTTATTTTGATTTTTGTAATTTTAAATGAATTAAAAATAAAAGAAAATAGAAAAATAAAGAGGAAAAATGAAAATTTAATTCTGAAAAATCTAAAATATTATAAAAGAATTTCCTAAAATATTTTTGTATTTTTCACAGCTTTTTTCTGAATTTTTATGAATTTTTGTTTATTTAAAACTATTTAAAAATGATTAAAATCAAAAGAAAATTAAGAAAAGAAAATACTAAAACTACTTGGAAAATTCTGGAAAAATTCCAGAAAATCAAAAATAATAAAATGAACTAGGAGAAAAATTTTGAATTGAAAAGAAGCTGAATAAGTGCTTATTTAGACCAACTGCTTATTAACAAGTGCTTATTTATAAGCCCTTGTGAACCAAAATGTATTAAACTTAAAACTTAGACTTAAGATGATGTAAAATGCCCAAAAATGCAATGTTATGATCAAATTCAATCACAGAACTCCTCAAATCACAAAAATATATGCAATAAGCTCACTTATATGGCAGAATAAGCACAGACTGGTACAAAAGCAAATCAATGATACACAATCCTAAATCTACTCACATTAATCTCAGAAACAATCAACAAATACAGAAATAGGCTCAAATGATCAATTGCAGGCCTATAAAGCTAAAACAGAACCCTGTCTCAAACAAGCATATAAACAGGCCCAATAAGCTCTTCCAATAAGCTCGAAAGTGCAAATAAATAGGGGCAAAAGAACAATAGCACTACTGAGATTAAAGTTCAAGCAATATTCAGACCAAAATCTATTGTTTACTACTCTAAATTCAAACAAGTATAGCAGCTAATGACCCAAAAATCCAATGAATCAGTTGACTTTTTTTATGCACTATTAATTTGACTTCTTCCAAAATGAATCTCTCAAATCTACTTCTTATTGTGACATCAAGCTATTTTAAAACAAAATTAGGCTAGTGTGAACTATTATGCAACTACAAAAGCTAATATGCTAACTGAATTTACTAGTTACTAACAGTTGAAGAGAGATTAAGCTAAGTTGACTAAAAATGAATTAGCTACTGATTTTTAGTCTATATTACTCTAAAATTATCCTAACTAGACCTAAGTGTGCAGTCAATGCACCAATCCAACAATTAAAAAGCTCAGCAAACCTATGATCCAAACACTCCTAATTGTGACAGATAACAACTTTCAATGAAACAGTTATTTATCTTAGCTTATCCCAACTCAGAATCAAACACTCATATGTAAATCAATGAACAATCAAGTTGTTTATTAATACTAACAAAACTATATCAGCAAACAATTCAATGAATCAGCAACAATTAGACAACTATAAAGCTCTAACTCATTAACTACACAGTGAATCAAAATCCACAGAGGGGGACTCACTGAGCTTGCCTATCTCTAGGATAGGCAGGACCTTCCCTTACTGTCCTAGCTTATCCAATCCACCTCAGCAATCAGGTTCAATGATCAGTTACTAATATTAACTCTTCAAGTACTTTTGATGATAGAAATTGAAACAGATATACAGCAAGTTGAAAAGCTTGTATATATTGCTTATAAGCTGATGCAACTTATTTGAGACTTAAAACAACTAGTTTGAAACATTTTTTTTTTTATATTTTTATAATTTTTCTAATTTTTTTTATTTATTTTCCTTTTCTGTAAATGGCTAAAGTTGAAATGAAAGTACCAGTAACTAAGCTAATAACCGCTAAGTTTGAACAAATTAAGAAAGTAATAAGGCAGAATAAGCACTTTGAAATGATTGATAAGCTAAAAGATATAAAAGGAAACTTAAACTTTTATTAAAAACTTAAAATGAAAATTACAATAACTATGCTAAATACATTCTACTGAAATTTTGACAGAGTTTCACTACCTATTTTATACACACCAAATGAGCTACTAAGAACCTCTATATATAGGAGAGGAGTGAGGTGAGACTCACGGATTGCCAAGCTGGCAATCCGTGTGAGTTGTGCTTGTTTTGATCCTCTGAGAGCCCTTGATCACCATCTAATCCTTTCCCTCTTGATAATAACCCTTGGATCATACCCAATGATGCGTCCAATCCAATAGCAGCTTGCCACGTAACCCCCCCCCCCCCCCCCCCCCCCCGTGTGCTTCTTTGCTTCTGACATACTCCTGACATCACATAATCTTCTAGAAACTTGATTGATTTGACCACCTTGCCCTTAATTACGATAATAATTTGGAACGAGAGTTACGGTTCTTAAGGGAATAGTAACATTTTGGGTAAATGGGGAAAAGCGGGGCGGGTTAATAGTTTTAATTATTTGTTTGACCGGGTTGACCCTTAACCCGTGTAAAATATGTTGACCAAATGGGTGTTGGGTGGGCTGGGCCGGGTATAAAGGGAAATTGGGCTTATTGTGTTTAATTGTTGGATTTGGACTTGTTTGTATTTTCAGAAATAAAGTAAGGACCAATTGTGTTATTTTCTGAAATAAAAGGACTTATTCTGCCAAAAATTCAAACAGAGCTTCCAAGGGTCTATTTTGCCATTATTAAATAGAAGAAGGACCTTTCTTCAGAATATGACTTTGAGGGACTAAAGTTGACATCTTTGAAACTATAAGGGCCATTCTTGACAATTTTTCAAACTTCCTCTCAAGGGTAATCTTTGTACATTTTCAAACTCCGAGGACTCTATTTGACATTTTAAGCTCAACAAGATTTCCTGCTTTGACTTTCTGACTCATTCTACTCTCATGCTCGTTATTGCCGGGTTTTTGCTTGTTTTTCGTCATTTTGTGAAATATCCGTTCCTACACATTCATAAACATAAAAACACATAAACTTTGGCATTTGTTAGCATAATTAGTCTATTTGGGTCGGTATTTGGCCATAAAAAGGTGTGTGAATTAACACATACCAAAATCCCTCAGACTAAGGTATTGTCGTGTCCTCACGCAATGTGATCAATTCACGCTTTTGGGATAAATAATTTCAAAACTCTTCCTGCTAACTTTGTAAAGTAGCAAGGAGGTTCGAAAGAAGTAATAAAATCATTTATTCCCGCAAACGCTCCATTTTCCAAAAATTTTCCTTTATTCTACTTTCACTTCTATTTTTGTACTTTTCATAATTCATACTTGTGACGGTTTGTTGAACTTTCATTATTTTGAAATAATTTTTAGGGTCAACGAGTATAAACACTTCTATTTAAGAAGTGACCATACGGATAAAAATCGTCATCCTTGATTTTTCACGAGTCCCCAAACTAAGCGTACAAACGAGATCACTGCTTATCTACAAATTAGATGCTAACACTACTCATAATAGTTATTTGTGGAAACTCCTTACTCCCATGTGCTAAATTTTGTATCTCAATATTTTACTTTTGTTGAGAAATGAATTGCTTCATATTTTCTCGTTTCAATATTTTTTAGTCCAATAGTGACACCTAAGTTTAAACGATAAGTAGTTATCCATTTTCTCTTAAGAACCATTGCAATAGAAATTCGGTCCACATCAAGGAATTTTGGTACATACAATATCATAAATATAAGTTGCAGAGTACTACACGTGCACCTCATGTGTCTAATTCGGAATCATTCACATGCACCTCACGCGCCAACAACTTATTTACATTCAAGCTCTTATTCATCATAACTTTCAACTTTCAATTTTTTTCATTTTTCACTTTTCTCATATTTTTCATACGTTTCACTTTTTTTCTTTCTTGACTTTTCTCATAACATCAATTGAAGCTTATCGGGTAGCTCCAAAACCACATAGATAATCAACTTTTGACTTTTGATTTTTCACTTTCGCTCATATTTTTGATGTTCCTTGATATGTACCCAACTTTTAAAGCAAAAATTCTCTTAAGAAAACAAAGAACTAAATATTATTCAAACCTAAATACCACTAATTAACCTAGAACATCTATTATATATCGGTGACGTATTTTATGGGAGTAAAAAGCCACAAGTACCTCTCATGAGCTCTAAAGAGAACCACTACTCCACGTTTAGCATCTAACTTCTAAATAAACTCTATCATTTCTCGCTCTTCGCAATTTAAGATTCCAAATAATGAAACCCGCGAATACTTAGCCGATAGTCAGCCACACATATATAAAGTTAGTTACAGAAACTTGCAAATTCTAGAAGAAGAATTCGCGTTTTCTAGCTCCTGATGTAAAAGACTAGCGAAAGCTTTTAAGCTGCGCATGTATAAAGTCAAGTACGGGAACTTACAGATTCTTAAGAAAGAATTCGCATTTTATAGCTCCTGGTGTACAAAACTAGCACAAGTTTATATGATTATCATTGGTTAAGAGAACAAGCTAGGGCTCAACATGCCCGGTCAAGTCAAAATATTTATTCCTACTCTCGCCAGCAAGAAAGTCAACAAGGTGTCAAAACACTTATTCAGAACTTATTATATTTTCCACAACTTTTTCACATCTTTTTGTGCTTTTTTTTTCATGACTTTTCATTGATTTTTCTTAAAATTTTTGAAAATTTTCAATTTTTTTTTTCATTTTTTATTTTTGGTGGAAAAACTGAGTTGCAAGAGTGCACGACATTGTGAAAAATGCAAGGTCAAAATCAAATCGAAGAGTCACCCTCCCCCAGACTAGAATTAAACATTGTCCTCAATGTTTTGTGGGTTAAGGCAATCCTAACAAAATTCTAGTGCCGTTTATTAATTATGTGTGACACCCCCAAAATTTGCAATGCAGTGGAATACCAATTTGGGTGTCACTTCATAATTCACACACACAAGTTACATAAAAATGACCTCAAAAGAGACGTTTAATAAAATGTCACATTCGATTTGATAAATCAGAGTACAAAGGTCCCAACAATTTTTATTTAAAACTTAAGTTACAAGAATTAAAATATGACTCATATGTATATTATAAAGATAAAAAGTTGTCGAATGTGTAGAAAACAAGTCTTTCAATATTTGATATCCACGCGACTCCGATTGCTCCCAATGCTCAGCTAGCCAATAATACCTGAGAAAATACATGCTAAAAAGTCAACACAAAGGTTGAGTGAATTCATAGAGTTTAATAAGTAAAGAGAGAATACAAGATAATTCAGTTTAAAAGAAGTTAGGCTACGCCCGTAATTAAGTTGACATGTAACAAATACAAGTCGGGAAATAAGATTTATAGCATTGAGCTCATGACACCAAACCTTGGCCAAGTTTAAATGCCCCTCACGAGGTATTCAATTGCCATTTACCTTAATTCTCAATATTATATGTCCGTTTGGTAATAAAGGCTCCAAGTGAGCGCTACTCACCCGAACTGTCACACCCCCAAAATCGGGTCCAGCGGAAGCATACATGTAGCTGGGGTGTAACTCAATTGGTATTACAACACATGTTCAAAAATGGTTTACACTTCAATCATTTAGAATAAAATAGTTTAATCAAAAATGTTGAATTTAAAATGTTAAAAGTAGTGCGGAAGTAGGCCCTTAAAATAGTTTAAAACGGTCCCCAAATGAATAATCAGAGTCTTCTATGACCATGCCATGCCCTGCCAAAACCTCCAGTAGCGTGCCATTGCTTAATACCTGAAAATACATGCTAAAGTGTCAACACGAGGTTGGTGAGTTCATAGAGTCTTGTGTAAAATGAAATACAGTGCATTGAAATGAAGATTTCCCAGCAAAGGCATCGTAAATCCACTCAGTTGCAAGTCCCGCCATAAGAGACTTGTAACCTGTCTGTTCACAACCCACTGCCAAATATGATTTGGTTTGTGTAAACAAAAGTAATAAGTGGTCCAAGATTCAAAGATAAGTGTAGCAATGTCGCTATATGAAGGTAAGAGTAATAATGTAGCCATGACGATGTCGCCATATAAATGAATCTGACCATAAGCAAAACGCATAAATAGTTTATCGAACAAAATTTCATAGCACCAGTTTAGGAAAGAAATATTGATTGCACTAAGTTCAAGGCACCGAAAAGGTTTTCAAGCTATATGTAGGAGGTTACGCTCCCAAGTAATGTAGGTAATCACACATACCTATGAAATGTAGGTAATCAAGCATACCAAAGAAATGTAGGTAATCAAGCATACCTAAGAAATGTAGCTAATGGTTCTTAACTTAGGCAATCATATGTAATCTGTAATAGTTTAAATTATGCACTCATGTCCATGAGTAAATAGCAAGTAGGTAACAAGTGAATAGTATTGTACTCGGATAATCAAACAAGTATTAGATAAGGCTGAAAATATTTGAGTAATCATGTAAAGCGAGTAATGCGTTTAAGTAAAACAAGCACGTATTCTCCCCCAAAGAGTTGATAAAACAATTAAAAGAGTAGGGGCTATGACTCACCTCGAAATGATGATATAAGGATGTGAAATGATAGGGACAATAAGGCGCGGATGTTAGCCGCAACCTAAATGAATGAATATGATCTACTTTAGATCATGAAATAATGTAATGAATATGCATACACATGATACATATACCACTCATAACTTGAAAATACTTGTTATAGTCATAGTAAAATGTATTCCATACTTAAGGAAAATAAGTCATAACTAGACTTGTAAAAACTAGTCGTAGTATATCGTATATAGAAAGTCTGTGTTATAATCTCCGTCTTGAAAACCTTGAAGTAACGTCTATTAGTCGTAAAAATAAACTTGTAATCACTAGTACTTCATTAGTTATGAATTTGGCAATTTAGTAGTATTTCTAAAAAATCTAGGATTTAGTACGTAGAAGTAGTGTTATTATTATTTCTAGTTGAAAAGCTGTCAATTATATATATAGTTTTGCCGATATAGAAACGCGAATAACTTGCCGATATAGAAACGCGAATAACTTCTTCGTTCTTTATATCCACGGATTCGTCTTAGTATGTACTAATATATTTTTGATAACTCGGCTTCTCTATGTTACGTCTAACGCCTCGGTTTGTCCACCAAAAATCGTCCAACAGCATACAATTTTCAGAAAAATAGTTTTCGTCAATAAACTTGCAAAAACCATATCTCCTTCGTTATAAACTCGTTTTAGTCCGTTCTTTCGCCTACAGTTTCGTTTTTAAAAGTATTTTCTAAATCTTTGGTTGAAAATCTCCCCCGAGTTACTGAGTTTTCCTGAATTTAAATTTTGGGACAGTAGGTATGTAAACTTGTTCCAAATCCATTTCTAGTGTTCTAAACTTGTTTCTAATCCACCCAAATCACTTCCAATCACCACAAATCTAGTCTAATCCTACCATACACCTTGTTAGGGTGTCATGGGTTCTTAAACATCATCAATCTAGTGAATCTAACAAGGGTTTCCATTTCTAGGGTTTCAAAGATATATATATATATATATATATATATATATATATATATATATATATATATATATATATATATATATATATATACTAGAAAGATGCCCGCGCGATGCGGGGGCGGATTATTAGGGTGAAGAGGAGGGAGGTGGGGTGGTGGAAAGTGGTTGTTGGGGTGGTTGTTGAGGTGGTTATAAATTGTTGGTTTGATTGTTAGGGGTGGTTGTTTCCATAATTAGTAAGTAAAAGTCTGAATTTTTAAGCCTTTCTAATTATAGAATAGTCCCAAATACATTATATAAAAGTATATATATATATATATATATATATATATATATATATATATATATATATATATATATATATATATATATATATATAAATGAGTGGTATAACTAGTATATGCATGAAATCTTGTATGGAAATCATATAATCATGAAAATAACTTGAAGAAATTAAGAAAAGGAGTTTGACAACTTACTTTGAAAGATTAGTGAACTTTGAAGATGAAAACTTATAAAACATTGAGTTTTTATTTCAAAACCCTAACAAGGAAAGTAAATGGAGCTTGATTATGTCTTGATCTTGAAAAAATAATGGATCCTTGATGGTGTTCTTATTTTGGTCGTGGCTAGGGAGGAAGAAAAAGGGAGAAAACCTTGACTTTGATTATTAGAAAACAAGTATGAATGTGTAAAGATGTTTAAGTATGAAAATATCTAAATCAATGGCAAAATGGTAAATAAAGGGTGAAGTTGAAGTAACATGGGGAGGGGGCGGCACATGGTGGATGAGTATGTAGGAAACTTGTTAATATCTAGTTCACGGAGTCGGTTTTGGTTCCGATAATCGCTAAATGTAAATTGTTAAGCCGCGAAACGTAAATCCGGGTATTGTAAAAATATGAAACTTGAAAGAATGACTAAACTTGTCAAAATACTCCATAATAAAATATAAAATGAATGGTAAGTTCCATCGGGTTGCTTAAACGCTGTTAAAACTGGTAACGCGGGTTTAAAACGTGTAATTCGCGTAAAACGCTGAACTAGAAAACGTAAAATTTCAAAACTTTTAGAATTGTCGTAAAATGAGATAAAATCATATTTCTATCGTTTATAGTGTTTTATGGACACATCGGGATGCTGGAACGACGTTAAAACCCAAAAGTAAATCTCGGACACGGCTTCGTGATTTTTGCAGAAATGATCCGACGAGCGCCAAACTCTCGGATTATCATTAAAATAGTTTAACTTACGAGAATATAAAATAAAAAAATTCGGAGATGAATAGTAAAAATGAATAGTAACTTTCCGAAATGAAAAATGAAATTTCGATGTTTTAAAAAGGATATGAAATTACGAGTTGTGACATTCTTCCCCTCTAAAAGGAACTTCGTCCCGAAGTTCAGTTTGTGTTGGTCTCTAGAGTGGTATTGGTGAAAAGATGATAATATTCGAGAATTCCAGCGAACTTTCACGATAGGAATTCGACTTCGCTTCAACAGTTCAACCTTATAGTCCATGATTTCTATTGGTTCTCCTACAAGGTTTAGGTTTGTCATTGGTTAGATTCCTTCCAATGGAATCATGAGTGACTAATCTGAATGTCATTTCTTGAGATTTGGAAAACGTGAAACATGTTTGTGTAACCTACTGTTCTCTAACAAGGCTCAAGTCTGATGGCCACTAGGCCTATTTTGTCTGAGATATTAAATAGTCAAGTGTATATCGGGTTTAACTTTCTGAATTTTTCTGAATGGTAACATGCCTTTCCTAGGCAGAATCCTTCAACATAACCCTGCCACCAACTTGAAATTCTAAGGGTTTACAATTTATCGAACATGTAACTGATTCTTGATTTGTAGGAAATTCCAGGTTATTTCATGAATGCTTACGGAACTAGTGAGTTGGGCTTTTCCAAATTTCACTCAGTCAATGGGTGTTGGCACTTGGACCATAGAGTGCCTCGATTGGTGTAGTCTCTATGCTTGTGCTGTAACTATGGTTGTAAGGGAATCTGATTTATGGCAAATGTTTAGTCCAACCATTTCTAGAGTCAATCACTCATGCTCTGAGCATATCTCCCCATGTTTGAATCATTTTCTAATTTCTGACCATTGGTCTGCAGATGATAGGTGGTGTAGTTCCAAAGGAATCTTAATGTAATCGCTAGGAGTTTGAGGTGAATCAAATTCCTCTATTAGGAATAATTGAAATGGATATCATGAATCTTGTGGAAAAACTTACAAGGTTAAGTCCGTCAAAGGGTGTTGTTGAAAATAATAGATTAGGATAAGGTTGGATCCTCCACAGGATGTCATGAATTGAGTCTTTCTCCACCTACGATACCTAGTCTCCATTACTAAGATTTTCCCCAAGTTCTATGTCATCGAATCACAAAATCCTAAATGTATAAGTGATGTAATATAGTGATTGATTTTTCAAAGTTTGTTTTGAGATTGTGTTTTGTTCATAAACCTTCCCCAAATAAATGATCTACAAGTTTAAGCAAACGGCTTTCCAAGTAACATTTTTCTTGATGTTTCAAAATTTAATAGTTATGCAAGATAGGACATTTTTCAATATAAGGTGGATAATATGGTTTACCAAAGATCGATGTTTAAAATTTCCTAACAATTCAATAGTTTTGTAAAGGATTAACCAAAAGGAATTTGCTTATCAAAATAAGTGTCTCAGCAAAGTATTTCTTACAAGATATATGTTTTGTATAACTGTAGTTTGGAGAAAAATCCATTTAAAAGTGAGAGTACTAAGAGGGTAAAATAGTCAGGTATGTACGTCTGCACAAAGGCATAGGTGTCTAACATGTTTGGATAAAGTCTATTGGTGAGGGCATGTTCAATCTATAGTCTCAGTTAAGAGGTTGGATTTATCTCTATGGTGTTGCTTAGTGAGCACTTGTATCGAAAATAATCCTGTAATTCAGTCAAGCCAATACTTTCTAGATGATAGAATTTTTGGTGATTGGGCCAGTGATAGTGGTTCGAGTTGTTTTGTGATATCCTGAGATTTTGTTGGGTTTTGAATGGTCTTAGTGTACCGAGGGATCCTCCTTATAAATGGTATGGAAAGTCTTTCCTAGGGGGGGGTCATTGATAATATCCACTTATCAATATTGGAGGTAGTGAGGGATGAGTGACATAGGATTCTATAGAGTGTCACCTAATTCCTTATATAAATAGGGATGGGAAAGGGAAATAATAATGATGGCGAGAAGGGAAGAGACTGTGACAACTGCGACAAAATGAGATTGTGATAAAAGAAAATACTGTGATGTAAGTGTATTGTGCATAGACGTAAATGTTCATGAAATTAAATGACCAGTTGACGTGCTTCTAAGCAGCGGTTCACGAAGTGATGAAAGGTATGAATATTCTGACAACGAGAGTATACACACACATGAATGAAACATTTGGAAAATGAGTTGAGAATTTATTCCAGACAAAATTTTATTATAACCATTCTCAGTGCTGAAAAATTCATTTCTGAGTCGGATATAGGTGGTCAGCCTATGTCCTACTATCTCGGGTTGAATATAAATGACCAGTCTCTATTCCACCGAGGTTCCATGAATTTTGAAATACTCAGCTCAGTTATACTAAGACTATGTCCTTCACAAATACCAAGACGTTCTGAAAGATTAAGGAAGGTGACCAAACTCGAGGTCAAATGATGAAACTATGCAAGGAAAAACATAACACAGTGACATATATGATACGCGAACATGCTTATATGAAAGGAAATTATAGTAATCAACTAGAATAAATGAATATAATATACCAGATAATGAGACACAAATCTCATCACCTATGTCAGCAACTAACCACAAATGAGGCTTCAGCTTGGCAGGCAGACAAGTGACGGTCATAGGGTTAAGTTTTCGTAAAAAGTAGCTATAATCTAGGTTTTAAAAACACTTAGTTCGCTATAGCCAAAGCTCTGATGCCAATCTGTCACACCCCCAAAATCGGGTCCAGCGGAAGCATACATGTAGCTGGGGTGTAACTCAATTGGTATTACAACACATGTTCAAAAATGGTTTACACTTCAATCATTTAAAATAAAATAGTTTAATCAAAAATGTTGAATTTACAATGTTAAAAGTAGTGCGGAAGTAGGCCCTTAAAATAGTTTAAAACGGTCCCCAAATGAATAATCAGAGTCTTCTATGACCATGCCATGCCCTGCCAAAACCTCCAGTAGCGTGCCATTGCTTAATACCTAAAAATACATGCTAAAGTGTCAACACGAGGTTGGTGAGTTCATAGAGTCTTGTGTAAAATGAAATACAGTGCATTGAAATGAAGATTTCCCAGCAAAGGCATCGTAAATCCACTCAGTTGCAAGTCCCGCCATAAGAGACTTGTAACCTGTCTGTTCATAACCCACTGCCAAATATGATTTGGTTTGTGTAAACAAAAGTAATAAGTGGTCCAAGATTCAAAGATAAGTGTAGCAATGTCGCTATATGAAGGTAAGAGTAATAATGTAGCCATGGCGATGTCGCCATATAAATGAATCTGACCATAAGCAAAACGCATAAATAGTTTATCGAACAAAATTTCATAGCACCAGTTTAGGAAAGAAATATTGATTGCACTAAGTTCAAGGCACCGAAAAGGTTTTCAAGCTATATGTAGGAGGTTACGCTCCCAAGTAATGTAGGTAATCACACATACCTATGAAATGTAGGTAATCAAGCATACCTAAGAAATGTAGGTAATCAAGCATACCAAAGAAATGTAGGTAATCAAGCATACCTAAGAAATGTAGCTAATGGTTCTTAACTTAGGCAATCATATGTAATCTGTAATAGTTTAAATTATGCACTCATGTCCATGAGTAAATAGCAAGTAGGTAACAAGTGAATAGTATTGTACTCGGATAATCAAACAAGTATTAGATAAGGCTGAAAATATTTGAGTAATCATGTAAAGCGAGTAATGCGTTTAAGTAAAACGAGCACGTATTCTCCCCCAAAGAGTTGATAAAACAATTAAAAGAGTAGGGGCTATGACTCACCTCGAAATGATGATATAAGGATGTGAAATGATAGGGACAATAAGGCGCGAATGTTAGCCACAACCTAAATAAATGAATATGATCTACTTTAGATCATGGAATGATGTAATGAATATGCATGCACATGATACCTATACCACTCGAAACTTGAAAATACTTGTTATAGTCATAGTAAAATGTATTCCATACTTAAGGAAAATAAGTCATAACTAGACTTGTAAAAACTAGTCGTAGTATATCGTATATAGAAAGTCAGTGTTATAATCTCCGCCTTGAAAACCTTGAAGTAACGTCTATTAGTCGTAAAAATAAACTTGTAATCACTAGTACTTCATTAGTTATGAATTTGGCAATTTAGTAGTATTTCTAGAAAATCTAGGATTTAGTACGTAGAAGTAGTGTTATTATTATTTCTAGTTGAAAAGCTGTCAGTTATATATATAGTTTTGCCGATATTGAAACACGAATAACTTGGTCGTTTTAAGTTCATTTTCTTCGTTCTTTATATCCACAGATTCGTCTTAGTATGTACTAATATATTTTTGATAACTCGGCTTCTCTATGTTACGTCTAACGCCACGGTTTGTCCACCAAAAATCGTCCAACAGCATACAATTTTCAGAAAAATAGTTTTCGTCAATAAACTTGCAAAAACCATATCTCCTTCGTTTTAAACTCGTTTTAGTCCGTTCTTTCGCCTACGGCTTCATTTTTAAAAGTATTTTCTAAATCTTTGGTTGAAAATCTCCTCTGAGTTACTGAGTTTTCCAGAATTTAAATTTTGGGACAGTAGGTTTGTAAACTTGTTTCAAATCCATTTCTAGTGTTCTAAACTTGTTTCTAATCCACCCAAATCACTTTCAATCACCACAAATCTAGTCTAATCCTACCATACACCTTGTTAGGGTGTCATGGGTTCTTAAACATCATCAATCTAGTGGATCTAACAAGGGTTTCCATTTCTAGGGTTTCAAAGATATATATATATATATATATATATATATATATATATATATATATATATATATATATATATATATATGAGTGGTATAACTAGTATATGTATGAAATCTTGTATGGAAATCATATAATCATGAAAATAACTTGAAGAAATTAAGAAAAGGAATTTGACAACTTACTTTGAAAGATTAGTGAACTTTGGAGATGAAAACTTATAAAACCTTGAGTTTTTATTTCAAAACCCTAACAAGGAAAGTAAATGGAGCTTGATTATATCTTGATCTTGAAAAAATAATGGATCCTTGATGGTGTTCTTATTTTGGTCGTGGCTAGGGAGGAAGAAAAAGGGAGAAAACCTTGACTTTGATTATTAGAAAACAAGTATGAATGTGTAAAGATGTTTAAGTAATATCTAAATCAATGGCAAAATGGTAAATAAAGGGTGAAGTTGAAGTAACATGGGGAGGGGGGCGGCACATGGTGGATGAGTATGTAGGAAACTTGTTAATATCTAGTTCACGGAGTCGGTTTTGGTTCCGATAATTGCTAAACGTAAATTGTTAAGCCGCGAAACGTAAATCCGGGTATCGTAAAATTATGAAACTTGAAAAAATGACTAAACTTGTCAAAATACTCCATAATAAAATATAAAATGAATGGTAAGTTTCATCGGGTTGCTTAAACGCTGTTAAAACTGGTAACGCGGGTTTAAAACGCGTAATTCGCGTAAAACGCTGAACTGGAAAAAATAAAATTTCAAAACTTTTAGAATTGCCGTAAAATGAGAGAAAATCATATTTCTATCGTTTATAGTGTTTTATGGACATATCGGGATGCTGGAACGACGTTAAAACCCAAAAGTAAATCTCGGACACGGCTTCGTGATTTTTGCAGAAATGATCCGACGAGCGCCAAACTCTTGGATTATCATTAAAATAGTTTAGCTTATGAGAATATAAAATAAAAAAATTTTGAAGATGAATAGTAAAAATGAATAGTAACTTTCCGAAATGAAAAATGAAATTTTGATGTTTGAAAAAGGACATAAAATTACGAGTTGTGACACGAACAGGCCTGCCTGGCCAAATATGCATATCTATAATATTAGCGTGTACTTACGTAATTAACGGTTCATGAAATTAGGGACTTGATGGCAAAGGTACTCAATGTCTATAATTATGTAATCGTGAAACTACTTGTATTCCGTTTGTAAAACTAGCATGTATCCCCCTCGCGAGGTTTATAAAACGTTTAAATAAGTAAATGCGAGGCTATGAACTCACCGTGAACAAAGGAAGTGATATGAAACAAGCAAGTGAAGAAACTAGCCGCGAAAGTTCTACAACGAACCTAAATGGATATACGCTTGTCTTAGTTTTTGAAAGTAAGTGTTGATGTAATTTAGTCTCTATACTATATAAATTATAACCTTAATTATGCTTGGTACATATATTCTAAGTGTTCAAAAACAAATTTTAAAGATACAATTACATAAGTTTTAAAATCCTTTTTATACTTTTGACGTAAAAGCTGTCAAAATTTATATAACTTATTCATCTTAGAAATTCCGTCATTTGTAAACTGTAAGTCCAAAAATTACGTTCTTTATATCCATGAAAAGGTATTAATCTGTACCAACAAGTTTTGTGGGTCCCACTAAATCAAAAATTACTTAACAGTACCAAAGTTACCCATTTACCCAATATATTCAGTTCAGAAAACTTTAACATTGCATCAGTCCCACGAAAAGTGCGATATCTAGTGTTTTGAAAAACCCGATTAATTCCCCGTTTTCGGCCACGTTTAAGTTAAGATGTTATCTAGAACTTTCGTTCTTTGAGTAACAGAGGGTTATTCACAAAAAAAATGACTTTTACACGTTTCAAATCTGTTACTCAGAACTGGACATGTTTTACGAAAATATTTCTAGTTTAATCATCGTAATGAGTTATTTATTGAAATACCCGTCAAAATGACCACAAGACACAGAACTACAACCCTATATTTTTAGTTTAGTCTCAATGTTTACTGATTAGTACAGTTTATTCCATTTTTGCCCTTGATTCAGAAATCACAGAAGCATGTCTAGTCCTTTAGTGTTTCTAGTGATCTAGTTTCATGTACCAAGTCTAAGTAGTGCCGTCTCTACATTTGTGGAGGCCCGGTGCAAAATTACAAAAATGAGGCCCCAAAATAAAAATTCACCAATTTTTTAAACATAAACAATTTGACCAGTGTAGAATTACAAAAATGAGGTCCCCAAACGAAAGTTCAACAATCTTATTAACGGATGAAATTAGAACTACTTATGTAAATAACGCCATTCTCCTAGCATTTTTTGATGCAAATTCTTCAATTAAATCTTTGTAGTCAATTGTCTTCAACATGACCTGCTCAATTGATATCATTGCTAGTCCGTTAAGCCTTTCCTGTGACATTGTAGAACGTAAGTAAGTTTTTATCAACTTCAATTTAGAAAAGCTTCTTTCAGCTGAAGCAACGGTGACGGGAATAGTTAATAAAATTCTATAGGCAATAGTTGTGTTAGGAAAACAATCCAAATGTTTAATCGATTCTAAAATGCCAACACGTCCCATTTTTTCTTTATGCATCGAGTGAACTAGCAATTTCAACTCCACATATAAGTCGGTTCCATCAATATCATATACCTCATCGTGTTTTAGCGCAACCTCAAGACGTAGGCAACAAGATTTTAAATCTTTATCTTCTAATGACCGCAACTTGTCAGAAGTAAACAGAAAGCCAAAAGTTTTTTCATACTCATGATATTGCTCAAACCTACTATTAAGTGAAACAATTGTCTGGTCAACAACAGCTAGGAAATAGTTTGTCTTAAAAGATTCCTCAAGAGATTGTGGAACGCTTGATGATGCATCATTTTGATTCTCATCAAAATGTCTCTTTCGTATAATTTCACGCTTTTGAACAAAGACCGGATCTATATTCATTTCTATAGCTATTTCTTTAGCACTCTCCAATGCCTTATAAAATCCAGTTTCTCTATAAGTTTTAAAGAAAGAAACTAAATCTTCTATCTTTTTCATTGCATCATCAATTACCATATTTTTTGATTGCAACTGTTTTGAAATCACATTGACTACGGATAATATATCATACCAAATTACTATTGCAACAAGAAACTCATATTTACCAAGCTCATTTTCTGCTAATGATTCAGATGTACTTTATATTAAACAATCATTGTCATTTTCAGACACTTGAAGTAAAGCTTCACGAATATCTGAGAGTTGGAATCGTATAGCTTTAACACTTTCAACACGACTCTCCCACCGAGTAGCTGATAAAGATTTAACAGTTAGACATGATTCATATAAATGAAAATAACAAACCATAAATGTATCAATAAATTATAGATGCAATAAGTAAGAGAGCAAGAGACTTAGCAGATATAAATGTGAGGACCGAGGAACTGAGGATGAGAAACAAAAAAAGTTATTGTAGATCATGCAACAAATCGGCTCTGATGAACTGTTAAAATAAGGCAAACAGAAGTGATAAGCACTAAATATTAGAGCACAATGGGTAAGAAAACAATATAGAAAAATATTCAAATATACCTTTGATCATCCTTTGTTCCTAACTTCCTTTGATGAGATCAAAAGATGTTGCATAAAATGAAACAATGATTCAATGAAAACACCATTTGTTTTTTTTACTTCTATGATGACTAATGAATGTGAAGTCGTGAACCGCCACCGAGAATAAAGCAAAAGAAAGAGGCAAAGGGAGAGTAACTGATTGGTGACGTTACAATTTCTTTTTTTTAGTAAATAAATATGATAAAGATTTAACATTTTTATGGGCTTTTTGATATAAAAGATTACTAAACAGCCCATATTGCCAAGAACATAAATAGGCCCCCCCCCCCCCCTTTTTTTTTAAATTAATCATCATTCTACTTATACAACTAAAATTTTAAAATAAAAAAGTTTACATACACATATATTGATGTGTATATATATAAATTGTATATAAAATTTGAGGCCCCTGAAATTTGGAGGCCCTGTGCGACAGCACACTTCGCACACCCTCATATACGCCACTGAGTCTAACCAAGCATGATAATTTATATAATATACAAATACATCAAGAAATAATACAATTAAAGAAATGAAAATGAAAATAAAATGAAAAGGGAGTGATTGGTTCCTTACAAAGATGAAGAACAAAACAAATGGACACTAAACATAAATCACCACCAAGTCTTGCACCCTTTTTGTACAAATCTTTTACCCAAATTTATATAACCCTTTCAACCCAAGCAAGTGCTCTAAAACCACAGCCCATAAACCATATTGGAAGTCATCATAACTCTTGATAAAGAAAGGTCTTGAGGAAGAAAAAGGAACAAGAATCAAAGCTTCACACTTAGGTCTTCATTTTTTATTTTGTACAAATCTTTAATAGAAATCAACACAATCAACACCCAAGCTCCAAATATTTTACCCAACCTTAATAAACCTTAATAACATTTCAAAAACACTTCTTAAAACTCTTGAAATCTTTAAAGAACTCAGCCCTTGAACACAAGAAAAATTTATGTTGATGATGATGATGTTTGATGGTGATTATGGAGAAACAAACACAAGAACTAGCTAGGGATTATAACACCTTCAATCCAAGATCAATATATTTGGTAAAAATTGAGATAAAATGGTGTTTGGATTTGTAATTAGTCGTTCATAAGGGTGGAGAAAACAAGGGATGAGTATTTTGATCCAAAATGCATGTATGAGAAGTGTGTTAGTGGTATAGGACTTAGGTAGTGGAGACAAGCATAAGATTAAGTTAGCCAAGTGTACAAGAGTGTAAGAAACCACAAATAACTCACCACCCATGTGGGTGGGTCGTTCAAAACAAGAAAAGGGAGAAGAGGGTAGTGGTTTTGTGTAAAACATGAACTACGGTGTGTATTTTGATCCTGGTAATTGCAAACGTAAAGTTTTTAAGACGCGTAAAGTAAAATTAGGAGATGTAAAAATACAAAACCTTCAAAAATGTTAAAACTTATTAACATAACCTATTTAAGTATTTTAGATGAGTGGTGAGTTCATTGAAGGGTTTAAACATCGTTAAAACTTAAACCGTGAGTTGAAAACGCGTTTGGTGACACCGGTTCTTGATAGAAGTGACGTTAACTATAAAAATGAAACAACAAGTATTAACTCAATTTTAAATATGAGAATAGGTTAAAATGCATAAAACATGTAAAATGTCCATAGTCTAGGGTTGATTCACATTGTTAAAACCATAAAACGTAAATTTAAATCGCGTAAAACGTAAAAGGTGCAAGGTTTATGAAAAATTGGAAAAAGTAAATTATGACTTTTAAAATAGGATTGTAAGGAACCAATGATGCATAAAAATTATAGAATGGACGTAGTCTAGTCGCGGTTGAATTAATTGAACATGTTATGACGAATCGTGGATAACTTCCGACGAAGTTAATTATTTAAAAATAGAATAGTTAAATAATAAAAATATTAAAATTAGTGACATGAAATTTTTGAAATGTCATATTATGCCAAAGAAAACGTTAGTCGATAAGATTCACGGATATAGGATTTCCAATAGCACCGATGAATGAAACTCGAGTGGAGAGTAGATAACGAGCACGAGAGTCAACATAAATCGCGGACAATCCTAAACAAACATCACAAACAACCACGGAACACAAGAGTAGAAGAGGCACCCACTCCTCACGTTATTTGTTAGAAATAAGAAAAATAAGAAGATGAAATTGGATAAGCATGGGTTGCCACCCATGAAGCACTTTGTTTTTGATTTCCGAGTCACGTAGCTTGACTCGATCCCCGAATTCAATCGTCCTTGAGGAAAGTTTGGAGATCCGGGACTACGACGGTTGGTACATCCCCTCCAAAATAGTGTTTCAAACGGTGACCATTCACCTTAAAGTTGGGACCATCGGGCTGAGCTAACTCAATGGTACCATAAGGGAATACTTGTGTTATTGTGAATGGTCCAGACCAACGGGTTTTAAGCATACCCGAGAAAATCTTTAAACAAGAGTTAAAAAGTAGCACTTGATCACCAACGTTAAAAACGCGGTCTTTTATCTTGGCATCATGAAGTCTTTTTGTTTTCTCTTTATAAATCAAAGAATTCTCGTAAGCTTGATCACGTAGTTCGACTAACTCATTCAATTGAACTTTTCTGTGATCACCCGCGGTTTTCAAGTCAAAATTTGCATGTTTTAAGGCCTAGTAGGCCTTGTGCTCAAGTTCTAGGGGCAAATGACAAGCCTTCCCGTAAACCAGCTTATATGGAGTACACCCAATGGGAGTTTAGTAAGCGGTCCGGAAAGCCCATAAATCATCGTCTAATTTATCGGCCCATGAGGCACGGTGCTCTCCTACTGTCCTTTCTAATATTCTTTTCGGGCCACGATTGGACACCTCCACATGACCACTAGTTTGTGGATGATAAGCCGTGGAAAGACGATGTGTGACACCATATTTAAGCATTACTTTTGAAAATTGGTCATTATAAAAATGGGTCCCACGATCACTTTTGATGGCTCGAGGTGCACCAAATCGGGCAAAGAGACATTTCAAGAACTTAACAACTTCTCGGGCGTCATTGGTGGGGAGAGCCTTCGCTTCAACCCATTTGGACATATAATCGACGGCCACGAGAATGTACTTATTTCCTCTAGATGACGGGAATGTCCCCACGAAATCGATGCCCCAAACGTAAAAAATTTCACAAACTTGAATAGCATTTAGTGGCATTTCATCTTTTTGAGAAATTTTCCCTTAACGTTGGCAAGAATCACATGATTTCAACAATTCATGGGCATCCCGATAAATCATCGGCCAATAGAAGCCAGAATCGAACACTTTATTTGCGGTGAAGTTGGCACCATAATGTCCCCCCGTGGGTCCACTATGGCATGCCTTAAGAATTTCAACTGCTTTCGTACCATGAACACACCACCAGATCACTTGATCCGCACAGACTTTGAACAAATAGGGGTCGTCCCAAAAATAATGTTGGACATCTTTAAAGAATTTCTTCTTTTGTTGGGACGGCATCCCTTTCCTAATGAAATTCCCCGCATGGTAATTCGCAAAATCGGCGAACCATGGGGTACTTTGGTCGATTTTAGTCACACTCCCAAGTGTCTCGAGAGGAAATGTTTCGGTGATTTCCTTGTTCTTGAGAACACTTTGATGGGGGTTCTCAAGTCGTGCAAGGTTCACAGCTCCTTTCTTGTCTCGTATTTCAACATCAAATTCTTGGAGCAAAAGAACCCACCGCATTAAGCGTGGCTTAGCATCTTGCTTTTCCATTAAGAATTTTAAGGCTGAGTGGTCCGTATACACTATGCACTTCTTAAGTAGCAAATAAGGTCTGAATTTCTCAAAAGCATAGACAACCGCTAACATCTCTTTTTCGATAGTTGTGTAGTGATGTTGGGCGTCATTCATGGTCTTACTTGCATAGTGTATCGGTTGAAACTATTTATTCTTACGTTGCCCCAGAACTGTAACAATGGCATAATCACTTGCATCACACATTAGCTCAAAGGGTAAGCTCCAATCGGGGGCAACTAAGATTGGTGCCTCCGTTAACTTCTTCTTCAAGAAATTAAATGCATCGATAAATTCATTTGTGAAGTTAAACGGAGCATCCTTTGCTAAAAGGTGGGTCAGAGGCCAGGCTATTTTTGAGAAGTCTTGTATAAAACGTCGGTAAAAGCCAGCATGACCAAGGAAACATCGGATTCGTTTGACAATCATAGGATGAGGTAGCTTAGCAATAACATCAACTTTGGCACGATCTACCTCAATCCCAGATTTGGAAATCTTATGGCCGAGGACTATGCCCTCTTTAACCATGAAGTGGCACTTCTCCCAATTTAGAACTAAGTTAGTGTTTTCACACCGAATTAGCTTATTCTCAAAATGGGAGAGGCAAGAGTCGAAAGAATTCCCATAGACGGAGAAGTCATCCATGAACACTTCCATGGTTTTTTCAATCATATCGGAGAAAATGGCCATCATACATCGTTGAAACGTGCCTGGAGCGTTACATGAGCCAAAGGGCATTCTATGATAGGCAAACGTTCCATACGGGCAAGTAAAAGTGGTATTTTCTTGATCCTGGGGATCAATGGGAATTTGAAAGTACCCAGAAAAGCCATCGAAAAAACAATAGAACTTATATCCCGCTAATCGTTCAAGCATTTGGTCCATAAAAGAGAGCGGGAAATGGACTTTACGGGTTGCGTCGTTCAACTTGTGGTAATCGATACAAACTCTCCATCCGGTCACAAGTCGAGTCGGTATAAGCTCATTATCATCATTCTTCACAACAGTGATTCCGCCCTTCTTTGGCACACAATGAACCGGGCTAACCCATGAACTATCCGAGATCGGATAAATCATTCCAGAGTCAAGGAGTTTTATAACTTCCTTTTTGATCACTTCGTGGATTTGTGGATTAACCCGTCGTTGTTGTTGGATGGAAGCTTTGTGATTATCTTCAAGTAGAATCTTATGAGTGCAAAATCGAGGGTCGATTCCCTTAATGTCGGATATTTGCCAAGCAATCGCACTTTTATGCTTCCGAAGCACATCTAAGAGTCGTGTCTTCTCCTCATCTTTAAGGCCTTTTGATATTATAACGGGCAATTTATCATTTATTTTAAGTATGCGTATTCGAGATGAGGAGGCAATTTATCATTTTTTATAACGGGTTTTCATTTAACAATTTCTCAATTAGTAAAATGTCCCCCTCCGGATCAAAGTTAGAATTATCAATTTCCGGTGAAACTGAATCATTTGAAAGACAAGCATTGATTTCTTCCCAAGCGAGATCACTTCCCTCAAACGGAGTGAGGGAAGGGGAAGAATCGGAGACGATCGGTTCAATAGAAGGAGTGGGATTGCCAGTCAAAGCATTGTCGGTGAAACCAACAAGTTCTTGAGAATACTCCTCCCTAGCTTTATCAATAACATCGATATGGTTGACGGAAGAAACATCGTAATTGGTGGAGTATCTCGCGGTTTGGTTAAGATTGAAAGTAATCTCCTCGTCGTATACATCAATTAAAGCATGACCGGTCCTTAGGAATCCTCTCCCGAGAATGAGAGGAACCCGTGGATTGGCATCGAAATCAACAACCACAAAATCTGCAGGGAAATTAAATTTCCCAACATTGACAAAAATATCCTCGGCTATACCAATTGGACGAGACGTAGATCGGTCAGCATGCTCGAGGGTCATAAGCATCGGTGTCAAGTTAGGAAGAGACAACTTTTTCCAAATCGACAATGGCATTAGGTTAATGCTAGCACCAAGATCGGCCAAGGCGAAGCATTGAACCATACCCGGAAAATTGCATGGAATAAGAAACTTGCCAGGGTCTTCAAGCTTTTCGGGTAGCTTTTTAAGAAGAACCGCTTAGCAATTCTCATTCATTTGAGTCTTTGACTTTTAAAAAAGCTTTTCCTTATTATTCAAAAGACCTTTAAGCATAGAAGTAAATTTTGGCATCAAAAGTATAGCATCCGCGAGACTTATATCGAAGTGTAATTCTTGAAAAATTTGATAGAACTTTTCCATTTGGTTTTTATCCTTCTCGCGGTGCTTTTTTTCGTTTAAGCGTGACGGATAAGGCAACTTTGTTTTAACAGGTGTTTCCTTTTCATTTTCATTAACAACTTTTTCCTTTCCTTTAGACGTCGGGACCACCGGAGGTTGGATGTCTTCGGTCCTTCCATTATTAATAGGAATTTCTGTATCCGTTGTCACCTCGGGTTCACGGGCGACTACCTTGGGAGGAAGAGAAGAAGAGCTAGTCGGAGCCGTCGGTCAATCATAAGTAACACCACTCCTTGTTATGATCGCTTTAGCATCGCCCCTCGGGTTAGCGATCGTGCTGCTTGGCAAAGTTCCAGAGCCCGAGGGTCGATCATTTAAACGCTTGTTAAGATCGTTGATTTGAGTCGCAAATAACCTTGTTGTTTCCTCTTGTTTAGCTATTAAAGCTTATTGACTTTGAATCAATTGCTTAATCAACTCATCCATGGGCGACGGATTTGGAATAACACCTTGATTTTGATTATTAAAATTTTACCCACGGTTTTGAAAATTGCCATTATTCTGATTTCCATGATTAAAGTTCCCATGATTATTATTCTAAAAATTATTCCCTTGAATCGGGGCTTGGTTTTGATTTCCCTGAAAATTCCGATTGTGGTTTACACCTTGGTTTTGAAATCCTTGATTTTGTCGATTTTGATTTTGATTAGCTTGATGTGTACGGTTTTGCACATTCTTATTTTGATTCTGATTTTGAAAACCGGGTGGTCCCAGATAATGGCTCGAACGGTAATTGAGAAGACTTCGATCTCCTTGAAGAGGTGGGTAACCGTTGCCACCCATGTTCGTAGCATACACGTTCTCTTGAGCATAAGAGCCGGTTGACGGACACTCGTAATACGGATGTGGACCACCACAAGTAATACAACCTTGATTTACAACATTGACTTGTTGATTTGATTTTTCCATAGACATAGCATCAACTTTATTTGTTAAAGCCACAAGCATACTTATCATTTCATCATTACTTTTACCATTATTTGACACTTGAGGTTTATTTCTTGACATTCTTACACGAGCCTTATTTTCAATTATCGTGAAAGCATCATTCGTCTTTCTAGCCAACAAGTTCCCACCCGCAGCAGAGTTGAGTGAGTCTTGGTCAACATGACATAACCCATTATAGAAAGTGTCAATCTGCTGAAGGTCGGTGAACCCATGGTTAGGACATTTTTCCAACAAATCTTTGAATCGATCCGTAGCTTCACTAAATGACTCATCAAAAGCTTGTTGGAATCGAAAGACTTGGGAACGTAGATTAGAAGTTTTAGAGGGAGGATATAAATAATTCACAAACTTGGAAGCAAGATCATTCCAAGTGTGAATCGAATTAGGCGGTTCCTTTTCCATCCAAGTCCGAGCTGCCCCTGTTAAGCATAAAGGAAATAACTTCAATTTCACCACATCATGAGGAACTTGGTTCATTCTAATGGTCTCAGCGATGTCGTTGAAATTTCGGATGTGAGCATATGGGTCTTCGTTATCAAACCCGTGAAAGGATATACCCATGATCAAATTGAGTAATCCGTGAATGATCTCAAAGTTGGCATTGATGTCCGAAATCACAATAGTTCTCCTCACACCATTGAATGGTGATTGGAGTTGTTCTTCTATTGGACATGGATCAAAAGCCGGTTGTTGTCCCATCGGCGAGATAACATTGTGTTGCGGACCACCCATCGAATGGGGTCCGTTGTGTTGTTCGTTTTGGTTCATCTCCTCGTCGTCAAGGAAATGAACCCGACTATTATGTCGTAGAACACGCTCGGGGTTGACGTAAGACACTCAAAAGAAGAACGGGTGTGCATACAACACAAACAAAATTAAAAAGAAAAAGAAAAGAAAAAGGAAAATCTTTTTATTTTTTTATTTTTATCTCAAAAACTTTTTATTTCTTTTGTTTTTCTTTTTATAAAACGTTACGTTAATCGAAAACCGTTTCTTTCAACACCACTCGCGACGGGACGGGAAAGAAGAGTGTTTCTCTCTTCAGCTAGCAATTTAATGTCTTAGCTTCCGTATTTCCCGCTTAATCAGTTGTAGTAATTGAAGTAATCCGATAAACAATTAATTTCACGTTTTTGTTATATTGTGAGACTTATTTGGTTTACAACGCTCTCCCTTCCACGGGAGAGTCGAGGCTGTAATTTTATTATTTTTTTGGTATTTTTGTAAACAATTTAGGAAAAGTGTTTTGAATTTTTCACTTTTTATAGAAATATATACAAAATAGAGGAAGGCTTAACAAAACACGATTTTTCAAAACAATTATTCAAAAACTCTCTTCGACCTTCCCCGGCTGCGGCGCCAAAAATTGATTGTGTGAAAATTAACTTATTATAGTATAGTAGTATATTATCGAAATGATCCGCGTGAAATACGGATCACCCGAGTCGTATCCGAGTGAAGGTGAATGGAATCAAGAATATTGATTCGTGAAAATCGTGAATTGAGAAGTGTAAAAGAGAAAAATAGTGATCAAGTAATTCAAGTATTCACAAACAAAGATGAATTATGCAAAGAGTACAAGCTAGTTATGCACAAAAATTGAAAACGTAAAAACAGAAATGCAAACGTGTTTATTAAAACGTGACTTTTAACGAAAAATGATTCTACAAACGTGAAATAATTTTCTAAAATTCTTAAACTACAAAAATGAATTTCCAGAAAAAGAAAAATATTTTTTTGACTTTTCTTTTATTTTCTATGAATTTATTTTGATTTTTGTAATTTTAAATGAATTAAAAATAGAAGAAAATAGAAAAATAAAGAGGAAAAATGAAAATTTAATTATGAAAAATCTAAAATATTATAAAAGAATTTCCTAAAATATTTTTGTATTTTTCACAGCTTTTTCTGAATTTTTATGAATTTTTGTTTATTTAAAACTATTTAAAAATGATTAAAATCAAAATAAAATTAAGAAAAAAATACTAAAACTACTTGGAAAATTCTGGAAAAATTCCAGAAAATCAAAAATAATAAAATGAACAAGGAGAAAAATTTTGAATTGAAAAGAAGTTGAATAAGGGCTTATTTGGACCAACTGCTTATTCACAAGTGCTTATTTACAAGCACTTGTGAACCAAAATGTATTAAACTTAAAACTCAGACTTAAGATGATGTAAAATGCTCAGAAATGCAATGTTATGATAAAATGCAATCACAGAACTCCTAAAATCACAAAAATATATGCAATAAGCGTAAAATATAAGCTCACTTATATTACAGATTAAGCACAGACTGGTACAGAAGCAAATCAATGATACACAATCCTAAATCTACTCACTTTAATCTCAGAAACAATCAGCAAATATAGAAATAGGTTCAAATGATCAATTGTAGGCCTATAAAGCTAAAACAGAACCCTGTCTCAAAAAGGCTTATAAACAGGCCCAATAAGCTCTTCCAATAAGCTCCAAAGTGCAAATAAATAGGGGAAAAAGAACAATAGCACTACTGAGATTCAAGTTCAAGCAATATTCAGACCAAAATCTAATGTTTACTACTCTAAATTCAAACAAGTATAGCAGCTAATGACCCAAAAATCCAACGAATTAGTTGACTTTTTTTATGCACTATTAATTTGATTTATTCCAAATTCAATCTCTCAAATCTACTTCTTATTGTGACATTAAGCTATTTTAAAACAAAATTAGGCTAGTGTGAACTATTATGCTACTACAAAAGCTAATATGCTAACTGAATTTACTAGTTACTAACAGTTGAAGAGAGATTAAGCTAAGTTGACCAAAAATGAATTGGCTACTGATTTTTAGTCTATATTACTCTAAAATTATCCTAACTAGACCTAAGTGTGCAGTCAATGCACCAATCCAACAATTAAAAAGCTCAGCAAACCTATGATCCAAACACTCCTAATTGTGACAGATAACAACCTTCAATGAAACAATTATTTATCTCAGCTTATCCCAACTCAGAATCAAACACTCATATGTAAATCAATGAACAATCAAGTTGTTTATTAATACTAACAAAACTATATCAGCAAACAATTCAATGAATCAGTAACAATTACACAACTATAAAGCTCTAACTCATCAACTACACAGTGAATCAAAATCCACAGATCTAAGGTACAACTCACTCACAGAAATCTAACAGCAATTATATGACAAAAGATTAAATGAAACTAACTACTCAGATCTAAGCTAACAGATGCTCAAATTCATTAAGATGAACAATTCTAACAAACAAACAGATGTACTCTACTAGCAAACATGCTCAATCACAACTAACACTATCACAAATGTTGAAAAATTTTGAATCAGAATTTTTACCAAAACACTCCACCTCAGCATGAACAGAGGGGGACTCACTGAGCTTGCCTATCTCTAGGATAGGCAGGACCTTCCCTTACAGTCCTAGCTTATCCAATCCACCTCAGCAATCAGGTTCAATGATCAGTTACTGATATTAACTCTTCAAGTACTTTTGATGATAGAAATTGAAACAGATATACAGCAAGCTGAAAAGCTTGCATATATTGCTTATAAGCTGATGCATCTTATTTGAGACTTAAAACAACTAGTTTGAAACATTTTTTTTTTTATATTTTTATAATTTTTCTGATTTATTTATTTATTTTCCTTTTCTGTATATGGCTAAAGTTGAAACGAAAGTACCAGTAACTAAGCTAATAACAACTAAGTTTGAACAAATTAAGAAAGTAATAAGGCAGAATAAGCACTTTGAAACGATTGATAAGCTAAAAGATATAAAAGGAAACTGAAACTTTAATTAAAAACTTAAAATGAAAATTACAATAACTATGCTAAATACATTCTACTGAAATTTTGACAGAGTTTCACTACCTATTTTCTACACACCAAATGAGCTACTAAGAACCTCTATATATAGGAGAGGAGTGAGGTGAGACTCACGGATTGCCAAGCTGGCAATCCGTGTGAGTTGTGCTTGTTTTGATCCTCTGAGAACCCTTTATCACCATCTAATCCTTTCCCTCTTGATAATAACCCTTGGATCATACCTAATGACGCGACCAATACAATAGCAGCTTGCCACGTAATCCCCCCGTGTGCTTCTTTGCTTCTGACACACTCCTGACATCACATAATCTTCTAGAAACTTGTGTTATTTTCTGAAATAAAAGGACTTATTCTGCCAAAAATTCAAACTGAGCTTCCAAGGGTCTATTGTGCCATTATTAAATAGATGAAGGACCTTTCTTCAGAATATGACTTTGAGGGACTAAAGTTGCCATCTTTGAAACTATAAGGGCCATTCTTGAAAATTCTTCAAACTTCCTCTCAAGGGTAATCTTTGTACATTTTCAAACTCTGAGGACTCTATTTGACTTTTTAAGCTCAACAAGATTTCCAGCTTTGACTTTCTGACTCATTCTACTCTCATGCTCGTTATTGCTGGGTTTTTGTTTGTTTTTCGTCTTTTTGTGAAATATCCGTTCCTATACATTCATAAACATAAACCACACAATCTTTGGCATTTGTTAGCATAATTAGTCTATTTGGGTCGGTATTTGGCCATAAAAAGGTATGTGAATTAACGCATACCAAAATCCCCCAGACTAAGGTATTGTCGTGTCCTCACGCAATGTGATCAATTCACGCTTTTGGGATAAATAATTTCAAAACTCTTCCTACTAACTTTGTAAAGTAGCAAGGAGGTTCGAAAGAAGTAATAAAATCATTTATTCCCGCAAACGCTCCATTTTCCAAAATTTTTCCTTTATTCTACTTTCACTTCTATTTTTGTACTTTTCATAATTCATACTTCTGACGGTTTGTTGAACTTTCATTATTTTGCAATAATTTTTAGGGTCAATGAGTAGAAACACTTCTATTTAAGAAGTGACCATACAGATAAAAATCGTCATCCTTGATTTTTCACGAGTCCCTAAACTAAGCGTACAAACGAGATCACAGCTTATCTACAAATTAGATGCTAACACTACTCATAATAGTTACTTGTGGAAACTCCTTACTCCCATGTCCTAAATTTTGTATCTCAATATTTTACTTTTGTTGAGAAATGAATTGCTTCATATTTTCTTGTTTCAATATTTTTTAGTCCAATAGCGACACCTAAGTTTAAACGATAAGTAGTTATCCATTTTCTCTTAAGAACCATTGCAATAGAAATTCGGTCTACATCAAGGAATTTTGGAACATACAATATCATAAATATAAGTTGCGGAGTACTACACGTGCACCTCATGTGTCTAATTCAGAATCATTCACATGCATCTCACGCGCCAACAACTTATTTACATTCAAGCTCTTATTCATCATAACTTTCAACTTTCACTTTTTTTCATTTTTCACTTTTTTCACTTTTCTCATATTTTTCATACTTTTCACTTTTTTTCTTTCTTGACTTTTCTCATAACATCAATGGAAGCTTATCGGGTAGCTCCAAAACCATATAGATAATCAACTTTTGACTTTTGATTTTTCACTTTCGCTCTTATTTTTGATGTTCCTTGATATGTACCCAACTTTTAAAGAAAAAATTCTCTTAAGAAAACAAAGAACTAAATATTATTCAATCCTAAATACCACTAATTAACCTAGAACATCTATTATACATCGGTGACGTATTTTATGGGAGTAAAAAGCCACAAGTACCTCTCATGAGCTCTAAAGAGAACCACTACTCCACGTTTAGCATCTAACTTCTAAATAAACTCTATCATTTCTCGCTCTTCGCAATTTAAGATTCCAAATAATGAAACCCGCGAATACTTAGCCGATAATCAGCCACGCATATATAAAGTTAGTTAAGGAAACTTGCAAATTCTAGAAGAAGAATTCGCGTTTTCTAGCTCCTGATGTAAAAGACTAGCGAAAGCTTTTAAGCTGCGCATGTATAAAGTCAAGTACGGGAAATTGCAGATTCTTAAGAAAGAATTCGCATTTTATAGCTGCTGGTGTACAAAACTAGCACAAGCTTATATGATTATCATTGGTTAAGGGAACAAGCTAGAACTCAACACGCCCGGTCAAGTCAAAATATTTATTCCTACTCTCGCCTGCAAGAAAGTCAACAAGGTGTCAAAACACTTATTCAGAACTTATTATATTTTTGCACAACTTTTTCAACTTTTTCACATCTTTTTTTGCTTTTTTTTCATGACTTTTTCATTGATTTTTCTTAAAATTTTCGAAATTTTTCAATTTTTTTTTTCATTTTTTATTTTTGGTGGAAAAACGGAGTTGCAAGAGTGCACGACATTGTGAAAAATGCAAGGTCAAAATCGAATCGAAGATACACCCTCCCCCAGACTAGAATTAAACATTGTCCTTAATGTTTTGTGGGTTAAGGAAATCCTAACAAAATTCTAGGGCCGTTTATTAATTATGCCAAAGAAAACGTTAGTCGATAAGATTCACGGATATAGGATTTCCAATAGCACCGATGAATGAAACTCGAGTGGAGAGTAGATAACGAGCATGAGAGTCAACATAAATTGGGGACAATCCTAAACAAACATCACAAACAGCCACGGAACCCAAGAGTAGAAGAGGCACCCCCTCCTCACGTTATTTGTTAGAAATAAGTAAAATAAGAAGATGAAATTGGATAAGCATGGGTTGCCACCCACGAAGCGCTTTGTTTTTGATTTCCGAGTCACGTAGCTTGACTCGATCCCCGAATTCAATCGTCCTTGGGGAAAGTTTCGAGTCACGTAGCTTGACTCCAAAATAGTGTTTCAAACGGTGACCATTCACCTTAAAGTTGGGACCATCGGGCTGAGCTAACTCAATGGTACCATAAGGGAATACTTGTGTTATTGTGAGTGGTCCAGACCAACGGGTTTTAAGCTTACCCGAGAAAATCTTTAAACGAGAGTTAAAAAGTAGCACTCGATCACCAACGTTAAAAACGTGGTCTTTGATCTTGGCATCATGTAGTCTTTTTGTTTTCTCTATATAAATCAAAGAATTCTCGTAAGCTTGATCACGTAGTTCGACTAACTCATTCAATTGGACTTTTCTGTGATCACCCACGGTTTTCAAGTCAAAATTTGCATGTTTTAAGGCCCGGTAGGCCTTGTGCTCAAGTTCTAGGGGCAAATGACAAGCCTTCCCATAAACCAGCTTATATGGAGTACACCCAATGGGTGTTTTGTAAGCGGTCCGGAAAGCCCATAAAGCCTCGTCTAATTTATCGGCCCATGAGGCACGGTGCTCTCCTAGTGTCCTTTCTAATATTCTTTTCAGGCCACGATTGTACACCTCCACTTGACCACTAGTTTGTGGATGATAGGCCGTGGAAAGACGATGTGTGACACCGTCTTTAAGCATTACTTTTGAAAATTGGTCATTACAAAAATGGGTCCCACGATCACTTATGATGGCTCGAGGTGCACCAAATCGGGGAAAGAGACTTTTCAAGAACTTAACAACTACTCGGGCGTCATTGGTGGGGAGCGCCTTCGCTTCAACCCATTTGGACAAATAATCGACGGCCACGAGAATGTACTTATTTCCTCTAGATGACGGGAATGGCCCTATGAAATCGATGCCCCAAACGTCAAAAATTTCACAAACTTGAACAGCATTTTGTGACACTTCATCTTTTTGAGAAATTTTCCCTTGATGTTGGCAAGAATCACATGATTTCACCAATTCATGGGCATCCCGATAAATCGTCAGCCAATAGAAGCCGGAATCGAACACTTTCTTTGTGGTGAAGTTGGCACCATAATGTCCCCCTGTGGGTCCACTATGGCATGCCTTAAGAATTTCAACGGCTTCCGTACCGTGAACACACCGCCGAATCACTTGATCCACACAGACTTTGAACAAATAAGGGTCGTCCCAAAAATAATGTTGGCCATCTTTAGAGAATTTCTTCTTTTGTTGGGATGACATCACTTTCCTAATGAAATTTCCCGCATGGTAATTCGCAAAATCGGCGAAGCATGGGGCACTTTGGTCTATTTTAGTCACACTCCCAAGTGTCTCGAGAGGAAATGTTTCGGTGATTTCCTTGTTCTCAAGAGCACTTTGATGGGGGTTCTCAAGTCGTGAAAGGTGATCAGCAGCAAGGTTCTCAGCTCCTTTCTTGTCTCGTATTTCGACATCAAATTCTTGGAGCAAAAGAACCCACCGCATTAAGCGTGGCTTAGCATCTTGCTTTGCCATTAAGTATTTTTAAGGCTGAGTGGTCCGTATACACTATGCACTTCTTAAGTAGCAAATAAGGTCTGAATTTCTCAAAGGCATAGACAACCGCTAACATCTCTTTTTCGGTAGTTGTAATACCCGAAAATCCATCTTTCCTAAATTTCCCATACATATTGAATTTTACTAAGTTGGCGAACATAACCAAATTACGTTATGAATTTAAATCACAAAGTATGAATCTATAACATAAGTATATTGAAATAGACATAACTTGTACGCAAATTAAATATCACACGTGAATATATTTTGTTGGACCCTTTTCTAGCTTTATGAATATTATACACTCTCACATATTGATACTATAAAAATCAAATTGAAAGAGTTGATGTATAAGTCTTCTAAACCTTCCACAAGACTCGGCAACTCACATCCCATATCTTCCTCCGTCTCTCATGCATCTCAACTGTATTTCACATTTAATACTCATACCCTAAACCCTAAAAACAAAAGTGACGAAAACCTTGTTATTTTCTTCTCATCCACACATATGCAAACCGTATAACACTTTTCTTTTGTCTTTCTCTCAATAACCAATGAAGCGACCAGAAAACATTAAACTGTCCCAATCATATTTCCTCCCTACCGAGAAACAAGAGTCGAAGAACTAGCGGCTTGTGGGGTGATCATTGTGTTCATGTATGGTGATTCGAATACATGTGTCCCTGTTCTTTTCGATCCTTCTTGGTTCAGATAAAGGTGACGGCTAGCTATTGTTTGTCCCATTTTTGTTCGATCAAAAGGCGGGCAAAGGAGAGTTTCGTAGTGGCCTGAAGGTGTCTTGATTGTAGTTGAATTTCTGTTTCGAAAATGAGTCTTGGCTCGCTTGTGTTTGACAAGAGGTGGCTGGCCGTGTATGCTTCTAGTTCGAAAGGAATTGATAATTTGGTATGGAAACCTTTTAAAAATATAACTTGATGTTATGGAAGGAAACTGTTTTTTATTAAATGACATTTTTTGATTTTGATACGAAATCAGTTTTTAAATGAAAAGTAAATGAATTTTAAGAAGAGTGTTTTAAAAAGGGATATTTTGTGATAGAAATGTAAAAATGATTTGTAAAGTTTCTATGTCCGGCTTCTATAAACTCTTTCACATTTTAAATATGAACTTATGAACTTTTGAAAGTGAATCTTTGGAAATGAACCTTGGATATTCTGAATCATTGATATGACTTCTGATATTATAACCTTTGATATTCTGAACCTTTGATATGACTTCTGATATTCTGAACCTTTGATATGAACCTTATGATGTGAACCTCTGATTTGAACTCTAATTATGAACCTTGGCATTTGTGAACCTTTGACTTGGACTTTTGCTATGCACTCTATATTGATGACCCTCTGATTCTGATTATGATTATGAACCTTGGATTCGGAATCTGTTATGATGACCTTATACTCTGACCTTCTGCTTTGACCTACCCAGTTAGATACCCGAGCCATTTCCCTAGCCATGAAGGTAACATGGTCGTGTCATAGATGCACCTATGGCATGAATCTAGGGCAGTAGAGTGATGTTCTGCCACGTCCCCTTTCTGTTATATGATATGCGCATTCTGTTATTATGGCCACTATGATTTCTGCGGGGGCATATGGATGCATCCTTGATCTGTTCTGTTATCTGTCATATATTATGTTATTATCTGGTCTGGTGAATGTGGCGTATGTGCAATATTCGTCCTTCACATTTCTGGGAGCTAGCTACTCCATGGTTACTATTATGCTGCAGGATATGTTTGAAGAATATGACATGATATTTCTGTTCTGGGCTTGTTGGTAGATGACTGACCAAACCTTTCCTGACCAAACCTTATTTGACCTAAGCTTACCTTACTTTACCTTTACTTCTCTTACTTTTATTTATACCTTTTGATATTACCCAAATGCAACATATATTCTGTTATCTCTTTTCTGTTTCAAATTACTTTGTTGTTATATCTGTTCACTGAGCTTTTTAAGCTCAGCCGCATTTCATTTCCTGCGGCAGGTTTTAGAAGGAAGCTGGGTAATGGGTGAAGAGTGCAAGTAGGAGTTTTAGAGAAGACATTACAGTTGATTTGAAGACATTTTATATTAGATACTTTGTACCTTAGTTTTGTTTAGTAATTCTTGGCCTTAGAATTCCTTTGTAACCTTTGTATCTGATTGTATTATTGAAGTCTTATGCTTGTGTATATTCTGTTTAACACCATGAATATGATATCTTAGCCCTTGTCGGGTTGGGGTGTTACAGTAGTTGTGTAGTGATATTGGGCGTCATCCATGGTCTTACTTGCATAGTGTATCGGTTGAAAGTATTTATTCTTACGTTGCCCCTGAAATGCACCAATGGCATAATCACTTGCATCACACATTAGCTCAAAGGGTAAGCTCCAATCGGGGGCAACTAAGATCGGTGCCTCCGTTAACTTCTTCTTCAAGAAATTAAATGCATCGATGCATTCATTTGTGAAGTTAAACGGAGCATCCTTTTCTATAATGTGGGTCAGAGGCCGGCCTATTTTTGAGAAGTCTTGTATAAAACGTCGGTAAAAGCCAGCATGACCAAGGAAACTTCAGATTCCTTTGACGGTCGTAGGATGAGGTAACTTAGCAATAACATCATCTTTGGCATGATCTACCTCAATCCTGGATTTGGATATCTTACGGCCGAGGACTATGCCCTCTTTAACCATGAAGTAGCACTTCTCCTAATTTAGAACTAAGTTAGTGTTTTCACACCGAATTAGTATATTCTCTAAATGGGAAAGGCAAGAGTCGAAAGAATTTCCATAGACGAAGAAGTCATCCATGAACACTTCCATGGTTTTTTCAATCATATCGGAGAAAATGGCCATCATACACCGTTGAAACGTGCCTGGAGTGATACATAAGCCAAAGGGCATTCTACGATAGGCAAACGTTCCATACGGGAAAATAAAAGTGGTCTTTTCTTGATCATGGGGATCAATGGGAATTTGAAAGTACCCAAAAAAGCCATCGAGAAAACAATAGAACTCATTTCCTGCTAATCGTTCAAGCATTTGGTCAATAAAAGGGAGCGGGAAATGGTCTTTACGGGTTGTGACGTTCAACTTGCAGTAATCGATACAAACTCTCCATCCGGTCATAAGTCAAGTCGGTATAAGCTCATTATCATCATTCTTCACAATAGTGATTCCGCCCTTCTTTGGCACACAATGAACCGGGCTAACCCATGAACTATCTGAGATCTGATAAATCATTCCAGCGTCAAGGAGTTTTATAACTTCCTTTTTGATTACTTCGTGGATTTGTGGATTAACCCGTCGTTGTTGTTGCACGGAAGCTTTGTGATTATCTTCAACTAGAATCTTATGAGTGCAAAATCGAGGGTCGATTCCTTTAATGTCGGATATTTGTCAAGCAATCGCACTTTTATGCTTCCGAAGCACATATAAGAGTCGTGTCTTCTCCTCATCTTTAAGGCCTTTTGATATTATAACGGGCAATTTATCATTTATTTCCAAGTATGCGTATTCGAGATGAGGAGGCAAATCCTTGAGCTTTAGCTTTGGAGGATTCTCAATAGACGGCTTTACTTCTTTTACGTCTGCCATTTTTAGGTCCATCGGAGGGGAAGAAACAATCGGGTTTTCATTTAACAATTTCTCAATTAATAAAATGTCCCCCTCCGGATCAAAGTTAGAATTATCAATTTCCGGTGAAACTGAATCATTTGAAAGACAAGCGTTGATTTCTTCCCAAGCGAGATCACTTCCCTCAATTGGAGTGAGGGAAGGGGAAGAATCGGAGACGATCGGTTCGAAAGAAGGAGTGGGATTGCCACTCGAAGCATTGTCGGTGAAACCAAGAAGTTCTTGAGAACACTCCTCCGTAGCTTCATCAATAACATCGATACGGTTGACGGAAGAAACATCGTAATTGGAGGAGTATCTCGCGGTTTGGTTAAGATTGAAAGTAACGGCTTCATTTCCCACACGTAAGTAATCTCCTCATTGTATACATCAATTAAAGCATGACCGGCCCTTAGGAATCCTCTCCCGAGAATGAGAGGAACCCGTGGAACGGCATCGAAATAAACAACCACAAAATCTGCAGGGAAATTAAATTTCCCAACATTGACAAAAATATCCTCGGCTATACCAATTGGATGAGACGTAGATCGGTCGGCAAGCTCGAGGGTCATAAGCGTCGGTGTCAAGTTAGGAAGAGACAACTTTTTCCAAATCGACAATGGCATTAGGTTAATGCTTGCACCAAGATCGGCCAAGGCGAAGCATTGAACCATACCCGGAAAATTGCATGGAATAAGAAACTTGCCAGGGTCTTCAAGCTTTTCGGGTAGCTTTTTAAGAAGAACCGCTGAGCAATTCTCATTCATTTGAGTCTTTGACATTTCAAAAAGCTTTTCCTTATTATTCAAAAGACCTTTAAGCATAGAAGCAAATTTTGGCATCAAAAGTATAGCATCCGCGAGACTTATATCAAAGTGTAATTCTTGAAAAATCTGATAGAACTTTTCCATTTGGTTTTTATCCTTCTTGCGGTGCTTTTGTTCGTTTAAGTGTGACGGATAAGGCAACTTTGTTTTAACAGGTGTTTCCTTTTCATTTTCATTAACAACTTTTTCCTTTCCTTTAGACGTCGGGACCACCGGAGGTTGGATGTCTTCGGTCCTTCCATTATTAATAGGAATTTCCGTATCCGTTGTCACCTCGGGTTCACGGGCGACTACCTTGGGAGGAAGAGAAGAAGAGCTAGTCGGAGCCGTCGGTCAATCATAAGTAACACCACTCCTTGTTATGATCGCTTTAGCATCGCCCCTCGGGTTAGCGATCGTGCTGCTTGGCAAAGTTCCAGAGCCCGAGGGTCGATCATTTAAACGCTTGTTAAGATCGTTGATTTGAGTCGCAAATAACCTTGTTGTTTCCTCTTGTTTAGCTATTAAAGCTTATTGACTTTGAATCAATTTCTTAATCAACTCATCCGTGGGCGACGGATTTGGAATAACAACTTGATTTTGATTATTAAAATTTTGCCCACGGTTTTGAAAATTTCCATTATTCTGATTTCCATGATTAAAGTTCCCATGATTATTATTCTGAAAATTATTCCCTTCAATTGGGGCTTGGTTTTGATTTCCCTGAAAATTCCGATTGTGGTTTACACCTTGGTTTTGAAAACCTTGATTTTGTCGATTTTGATTTTGATTAGCTTGATGTGTACGGTTTTGCACATTGTTATTTTGATTCTGATTTTGAAAACCGGGTAGTCCAAGATAATGGCTCGAACGGTAACTGAGAAGACTTTGATCTCCTTGAAGAGGTGGGTAACCGTTGCCACCCATGTTCGTAGCATACACGTTTTCTTGAGAATAAGAGTCGGTTGACGGACACTCGTAATACGGATGTGGACCACCAAAAGTAATACAACCTTGATTTACAACATTGACTTGTTGATTTGATTGTTCCATAGACATAGCATCAACTTTCTTTGTTAAAGCCACAAGCATACTTATCATTTCATCATTACTTTTACCATTATTTGACACTTGAGGTTTATTTCTTGACATTCTTACATGAGCCTTATTTTCAATTATCGTGAAAGCATCATTCATGTTTCTAGCCAGCAAGTTCCCACCCGCAGCAGAGTTGAGTGAGTCTTGGTCAACATGACATAACCCATTATAGAAAGTGTCAATCTGCTGAAGGTCGGTGAACCCATGGTTAGGACATTTTTCCAATAAATCTTTGAATCGATCCCAAGCTTCACTAAATGACTCATCAAAAGCTTGTTGGAATCGAAAGATTTGGGAATGTAGATTAGAAGTTTTAGAGGGAGGATAGAAATAATTCACAAACTTGGAAGCAAGATCATTCCAAGTGTGAATCGAATTAGGTTGTTCCTTTTCCAACCATGTCCGGGCTGCCCCTTTTAAGGAGAAAGGAAATAACTTCAATTTCACCACATCGTGAGGAACTTGGTTCATTCTAATGGTCTCAGCGATGTCGGTGAAATTTCGGATGTGAGCATATGGGTCTTCGTTATCAAACCCGTGAAAGGATATACCCGTGATCAAATTGAGTAATCCGTGATTCATCTGAAAGTTGGCATTGATGTCTGGAATCACAATAGCTCTCCTCACATCATTGAATGGTGATTGGAGTTGTTCTTCCATTGGACGTGGATCAAAAGACGGTTGTTGTCCCATCGGCGGGATAACATTGTGCTGCGGACCACCCATCGGAGGGGGTCCGTTGTGTTGTTCGTTTTGGTTCATCTCCTCGTCGTCAAGGAAATGAACCCGACTATTATGTCGTAGAACCTGCTCGGGGTTTGAAAATGGAGACGTAAGACTCTCAAAAGAAGAACGGGTGTGCATACAACACAAACAAAATCAAAAAGAAAAAGAAAAGAAAAAAGAAAATCTTTTTATTTTTTTATTTTTATCTCAAAAACTTTTTATTTCTTTTGTTTTTCTTTTTATAAAACATTACGTTAATCGAAAACCGTTTCTTTCAAAACCACTCGTGACGGGACGGGAAAGAAGAGTGTTTCTCTCTTCAGCTAGCAATTTTAATGTCTTAGCTTCCGTATTTCCCGCTTAATCGGTTGTAGTAATTGAAGTAATCCGATAAACAATTAATTTCACGTTTTTGTTATATTGTGAGACTTATTTGGTTTACAACGGCCTCCCTTCCACAGGAGAGTCGAGGCTGTAATTTTATTATTATTTTAGTATTTTTGTAAAGAATTTAGGAAAAGTGTTTTGAATTTTTCAATTTTTATAGAAATATATAAAAAATAGAGGAAGTCTTAACAAAATACGAGTTTTCAAAACAATTATTCAAAAACTCACTTCGACCTTCCCCGGAAGCGGCGCCTAAAATTGATTGTGTGAAAATCAACTTATTATAGTAGAGTAGTATATTATCTAAATGATCCGCGTGAAATACGGATCACCCGAGTCGTATCCGAGTGAAGGTGAATGGAATCAAGAATATTTATTCGTGAAAATCGTGAATTGAGAAGTGTAAAAGAAAAAAATAGTGATCAAGTAATTCAAGTATTCACAAACAAAGATGAATTATGCAAAGAGTACAAGCTAGTTATGCACAAAAATTGGAAACGTAAAAACGGAAATGCAAACGTGTTTATTAAAACGTAACTTTTAACGAAAAATGATCCTACAAACGTGAAATAATTTTCTAAAATTCTTAAACTACTAAAATGAATTTCCAAAAAAAGAAAAATATTTTTTTGACTTTTCTTTTATTTTCTATGAATTTATTTTGATTTTTGTAATTTTAAATGAATTAAAAATAGAAGAAAATAGAAAAATAAAGAGGAAAAATGAAAATTTAATTCTGAAAAAATCTAAAATATTATAAAAGAATTTCCTAAAATATTTTTGTATTTTTCACAGCTTGTTCTGCATTTTTATGAATTTTTGTTTATTTAAAACTATTTAAAAATGATTAAAATAAAAAGAAAATTAAGAAAAAAAAAATACTAAAACTACTTGGAAAATTCTGGAAAAATTCTAGAAAATCAAAAATAATAAAATGAACTAGGAGAAAAAGTTTGAATTGAAAAGAAGCTGCATAAGTGCTTATTTAAACCAACTGCTTATTCACAAGTGCTTATTTACAAGCACTTGTGAACCAAAATGTATTAAACTTAAAACTCAGACTTAAGATGATGTAAAATGCTCAGAAATGCAATGTTATGATCAAATGCAATCAAAGAACTCCTCAAATCACAAAAATATATGCAATAAGCTCAAAATATAAGCTCACTTATATGGCAGAATAAGCACAGACTATTACAGAAGCAAATCAATGATACACAATCCTAAATCTACTCACATTAATCTCAGAAACAATCAGCAAATACAGAAATAGGCTCAAATGATCAATTGCAGGCCTATAAAGCTAAAACAGAACCCTGTCTCAAACAGGCTTATAAACAGGCCCAATAAGCTCTTCCAATAAGCTCCAAAGTGCAAATAAATGGGGACAAAAGAACAATAGCACTACTGAGATTCAAGTTCAAGCAATATTCAAACCAAAATCTAATGTTTACTACTCTAAATTCAAACAAGTATAGCAGCTAATGACCCAAAAATCCAATGAATCAGTTGACTTTTTTATGCACTATTAATTTGACTTATTCCAGATTCAATCTCTCAAATCTACTTCTTATTTTGACATTAAGCTATTTTAAAACAAAATTAGGCTAGTGTGAACTATTATGCAACTACAAAAGCTAATATGCTAACTGAATTTACTAGTTACTAACAGTTGAAGAGAGATTAAGCTAAGTTGACTAAAAATGAATTGGCTACTGATTTTTAGTCTATATTACTCTAAAATTATCCTAACTAGACCTAAGTGTGCAGTCAATGCACCAATCCAACAATTAAAAAGCTCAGCAAACCTATGAACCAAACACTCCTAATTGTGATAGATAACAACTTTCAATGAAATAGTTATTTATCTCAGCTTATCCCAACTCAGAATCAAACACTCATATGTAAATCAATGAGCAATCAAGTTGTTTATTAATACTAAAAAAGTTATCTCAACAAACAATTCAATGAATCAGTAACAATTACATAACTATAAATCTCTAACTCATCAACTACACAGTGAATCAAAATCAACAGATCTAAGGTACAAGTCAGTCACAGAAATCTCAAAGCAATTATATGACAGATGATTAAATGAAACTAACTACTCAGATCTAAGCTAACAGATGCTCAAATTCATTAAGATGAACAATTCTAACAAACAAAAAGATGTACTCTACTAGCAAACATGCTCAATCACAACTAATACTATCACAAATGTTGAGAACTTTTGAATCAGAATTTTTACCAAAACACTCCCCCTCAGCATGAACAGAGGGGGACTCACTGAGCTCGCCTATCTCTAGGATAGGCAGGACCTTCCCTTACTGTCCTAGCTCATCCAATCCACCTCAGCAATCAGATTCAATGATCAGTTACAGATGTTAACTCTTCAAGTACTTTTGATGATAGAAATTGAAACAGATATACAGCAAGCTGAAAAGCTTGTATATATTGCTTATAAGCTGATGCAGCTTATTTGAGACTTAAAACAACTAGTTTGAAACATTTTTTTTATATTTTTATAATTTTTCTGATTTTTTTATTTATTTTCCTTTTCTGTAAATGGCTAAAGTTGAAATGAAAGTACCAGTAACTAAGCTAATAACAGCTAAGTTTGAACAAATTAAGAAAGTAATAAGGCAGAATAAGCACTTTGAAATGATTGATAAGCTAAAAGATAGAAAAGGAAACTGAAACTTTTATTAAAAACTTAAAATGAAAATTACAATAACTATGCTAAATACATTCTATTGAAATTTTGATAGAGTTTCACTACCTATTTTCTACACAGCAAATGAGCTACTAAGAACCTCTATATATAGGAGAGGAGTGAGGTGAGACTCACGGATTGCCAAGCTGGCAATCCGTGTGAGTTGTGCTTGTTTTGAGCCTCTGAGAGCCCTTGATTACCATCTAATCCTTTCACTCTTGATAATAACCCTTGGATCATACCCAATGGCGTGTCCAATCCAATAGCAGCATGCCATGTAACCCCCCCGTGTGCTTCTTTGCTTCTAACACACTCCTGACATCACATAATCTTCTAGAAACTTGATTGATTTGACCACCTTGCCCTTAATTATGGTAATAATTTGGAACGAGAGTTAGGGTTCTTAAGGGAATAGTAACATTCTGGGTAAAATGGGGAAAAGGGGCGGGTTAATAGTTTTAATTATTTGTTTGACTGGGTTGACCCTTCACCCATGTAAAATATGTTGACCAAATGGGTGTTGGGTGGACTGGGCCGGGTATAAAGGGAAATTGGGCTTATTGTGTTTAATTGTTGGATTTGGACTTGTTTGTATTTTCAGAAATGAAGTAAGGACCAATTGTGTTATTTTCTGAAATAAAAGGACTTATTCTGCCAAAAATTCAAACTGGGCTTCCAAGGGTCTATTTTTCCATTATTAAATAGATGAAGGACCTTTCTTCAGAATATGACCTTGAGGGACTAAAGTTGCCATCTTTGAAACTATAAGGGCCATTCTTGATAATTCTTCAAACTTCCTCTCAAGGGTAATCTTTGTACATCTTCAAACTCTGAGGACTCTATTTGACTTTTTAAGCTCAACAAGATTTCCAGCTTTGACTTTCTGACTCATTCTACTCTCATGCTCGTTATTGCCGGGTTTTTGCTTGTTTTTCGTCATTTTGTGAAATATCCGTTCCTGCATATTCATAAACATAAAAACACACAATCTTTGGCATTTGTTAGCATAATTAGTCTATTTGGGTCGGTATTTGGCCATAAAAAGGTATGTGAATTAACACATACCATTAGGCTTAAGAAAGTTGGCAGACTTCCATTGGTAACTTGCTTGAACATCTTAAGAAACATGATCGGAGGTGTACTACGATTTTTGGTTGTATTTAAAGCATAAGTGAATTCTAATGATCCCATGTTAGGAGCTTTTAGTCGGCTCGACATAGGAGTGAAGTAGGATCTTATAGAGTTAGGGAATATTGTACACGGCCCTACGACTAGTATTAAGGAATATAATCCGTCATCCATGCAATTGTAACAAGCTAATCAACCGGTAAAAGATATCTAGGGAGTAATGAAATCTAAGTAAACACATCTTTTCTCATTAATGTTTCCACCACATTAGTTAATTTTCATTTCTTTTATTTTATTTTGATTGCATCTGTAGTTAATTGGGTTAGTTGGCTAGCAACTAATTCCGCCCACTCCTTCAAAACCTGAGATTTTACTTGCTTTTATAAAATATAAAAAATACAAAAAGAATCATCCCTCACCTCTAGACCTAGTTTAGTAGGCTTTCTAATCCTAGCGATACTATTCGTGAGTTGAACGATCAATCCCCTGGTACTTGTCACTATACTATACTACAACGATCAGGTACACTGCCTGGCGAGGATTGCAAGATTCTCAAGATCCCTTGAGAGGTAAAACCTGTTGCGAGGGCGCAATCCCGCGTATCACTCATCGTAGGTACTTGTGGCTTTTTGCTCCCACAAAATTGTTTCACCTTATATATATCTGTGAAAGAATAATTAAAGACATTACGTTCTGACGAAACTTAGTTCTTTATCTTTTTAAGAGAATCCTTGTTTTAAAAGTTGGGTTCACATCAAGATTATTCTATGAGCTTCAATTCTAAAAACATGACTTTTGAATCTCTTTTCGGAAATATGTGAGGTCTCGATCTAAAACCTTTGGGTCCTCATTTCAGGAACGTCTAGAGTGAAAATACCCGATGTTATGTGAGTCAACATAAAAAAAATAAATAAGAGTTGTGGAAAACTAGAAGGGGGGGTTGAATAGTTTTCCGTCTTTTTCGTTTTATAAAAGTTTGCTTCTAAAGAATAGACGTAAATTTCAAAACTCTTTGATGCAAAAATATAGATACTAGTTTATTTACGGTTTTTGTATAAATACTACTTATATATAATATTGGGAAAGAATTTACAATTTCATATATCATATATAAGCATATATATGTATATGTGTTTTAATAAGATTTTATGTACTTGGTTTGTTTTTAGAAAATTAATGTTGTGAATGAATCTTAGTTTGATCTTTATGTGAAATCAATATATGCACAACTCAAGCAATTATAACTATGTATGAAATGCTAACAAGTAAATAAGCAAAGAGTGAGAGATGGAAAGATCAAACTAAGAAACAAAGGATTCATAGTGGTTCGGCTACAAGGACACCTTCTTTGCCCTACTCCACTCCCCGAGCACCGAACTCGAGAGTTTTCTTCACTAGATCAATAACCTCCCTTATGGCGGAGAAAACCTTACACACCAAAATACACACCACAACTTCGTCACAACTCAATCACAACTTCTACACAACTTCTTCACACCAATCTACTTCACACCAATTCTTCTTCACACCATTCTACTTCACACCTATCTTCTTTACACCTTTCTACTTCCTAGCTTTTCTTCTTCATGCCACTTGTTTCTTCACACCTTCACTACTTAGTTCTATCCACCACTCCAAGATATATACTTCTTCACAACTTCTAGGCTTCAAGGTCTTCTCAACTTCAGGGCTTCAACTTCTTTGTCTTCAAAACTAATCTCTACTTCAATATACTACCACTTCTTATTTCTTCTACCACTAATCCTATGCACCTCTACTTCTTCACCTCTAGTACCACTTCACACCTTCTACAAATCTAGATCCTATCTCTAAATCTAACTAACCAATGTATACACTATATTCACCAAAGAATGAATGATATACAAGATGAAATTATCAAACAACTTAGATAGTAAGATGATACTAAGTTGTAATACTTCTAGTCTTGATAAATAGAAGTATTCTTCTCTTTGCACTTGAGTAGATGAGGCTTTGGATCACTTGGAAGCAAAGGCTTATGAATTATATGATCAAAGGATTTTTAAGATTGAAAAGGAGGTTTGAATCAGAAAGTATTTAGTGCAAAAAGGTGAGGAAAAATTCCAGATTTAAGGTGGTATTTATAGGCAACAATTTCTGACAATTGGAGCGTGCCGGTCCCCTTAAATCATGGCCGGTCCCCTTAAAATTAAGTGGACCGCCCCTTATAATTAAGGGGGCCGCCCAGCTATAACGGCCAGAAGTTTTGTCTTTTAGTGGGGAAAGTTTATTTGGTGAAAAACTAACTGATTTTGGTTGAAATTTGAATTCATATATTAAGTATGATTAAAATATTTTTCTTTATTACCAAAAGTGTTTTTCAAAAATATATAATAAGTTTTTATATTAAAATAAACTTTGTAGTAATTAATTAAATACCCCTTTGATCTTATAATGTATTAAACACTATGTTTATTCATACCTTAAGTGATTAGATGGTGAAAGTGATTATTTACTACTAAATACTTGTTTACGTCATGATCTTTGGTTTGATGGGTTTTCGTTTTGTGATTATCAAAACATAGAGATATCGAAAGATATGAATAACGTTTTTAGTCATTTATTTATATCAACAATCTCCCCCTTTTTGATGATTACAAAACCTAAACTCATTAAATCCATAAATTAATTTTTAGACAAGTATTTAGTGAGTTTATATTCACTTCTCCCCCTTTTTGTAGAATCAAAAAGGTTTTAGCCGATAAGATGAAAGCTCCCCTTGATGTATGCTCCCCCTCGTTTGAGGGCAACAAGGGTTCGAGTTATGAAATTCTTGCAAGAAAAATATTAGAGGCACAAGCATGGCACAAGCAAATACATATAGCATAATAACAACTAATAATAATCATGGCAAAAGAGAATTTGAAACACATATTAAATCATTCATTAATAGAAAATGATTATGTCAACTCCATAATCATTGTTACATATGCCATAATGCTAAAATATTGAACCAAGTAGAATATCCTATTGTGCCAACAAAGAGTGTCATTAGACTTTCTTGCATCCCAAAATGGTTGAGGTATTTTATTTGAAAATCAAGAAACATTAGCATATAGAATGCTTGGGTGAGAATGGTAAATGGGGATCATGTTGGTGGCTTAATGGAGGTAAACTTTTGGTTTCATGGATGTTGGTGAGTTTGGAGATGTAGAGCTTGGAGGTGGTGGATTTGAATTGCGTTGAGCAAGATGTATTGCTAAAAGAGCACTAAGCTCATGAGCCTCTTTTAGCTCCTCAACGAACTTCAAGTGTTCGGAGGAAGGTGATGGTGGAGGAGCATGATAGTTGTCTTGGGTGAAGGTTTGAACATGCAACATGGGAATGGTATGTGAGGTTGTAGGATTTGGTGGTGGTGCTCTTGGTGGTGGAGACATGATTGAGCTAGGGTAATCATGAAAACATGATATGGGTGGAAGAGTTTCTTCATGAGTGGATGGTGTTTTTGTTGAATGAGCAACATGTGAAGTATTGATTGAGAGATTGGGATTGTTGTTTTGGGATTGAGTATGCTCATCATAAGAAGAAGCATAAATGAGGGCATGAGTGGATGATAGGTTGTGAGATGAGTCATTAGTGAGGGTTGAGGTTTAGGTTGTTGGTTGACTTGGAACAACAACCCTTAAGTTATAGCAAGAATCCTCCTCCTCCAAACGGGTTTGACAGAGATCCTTTCGGTTCTTGAAATCTTGGGTTTCTGGTTGTTCGGCGATGACATGTTTGGGTGTGATGGCATTAATGATGGGAAGAGGGTATTTATAGTGTATGAGAAATGTGGTTTAGGAAGGTAAATTTTGAGGGATAGTATGGGACAAAATATGTTTGTGAATTTTGGGAAGTATAGGGTGAAAAGGGTCAAAAAGTGATAAAGAAAACAGTACCCCCAACCATCAGATGGCCGGTCCCCTTAATTAGGGGCCGGTCCCCCAAATCATTAAGGGGGACGCCTTATATAATTAAGGGGGCCGCCCATCTGGTGAATCCCAGAATGCCAGAAATGGGTTTTTGGCAGAAAATTTTCAGAAAGGTTGTGTTTTTGGATTTAGATTCAAGTAAGTTCAACTCTTTGAGGCAATATAGGGTATACTATTCATAAATGTAGAGAATGTTATAAAAAATAAGTAAAGTAGACAAGTAATTTCTAATATTCATGCAATCTATTAATTGGCCAATTAAGTTAAACAACCAAGGAAGCAATAAAGTATACTAGTTAAATAAGCAACTATATGAAAATGATAACATGTAGGCTAGTGCAAACATATTGATGAGTGCTTACAAGTAACAAGTAGGAAGGTATGATTATATGGACTTCAAGACTTGTTACAAACAAGATCCATATGGGCAAACCATGATTCTCAAGAAATGATTTGATTAAATTGTGAATGTCATTTCCATAGAAGTGTATGGCACATGTGAGATAATCACATATGTTTTTAATAAAACGTTTTAGTTTTATCCAACAATGCTTTGAAATAGATTTAAGTGTTCATTAGAATGAAATAGACTGAGTTTTGCTTCATAACATGTTGACAATTTTGAAAAAAAAAATTCCAATCTCGATTTTGATTAAAATAAAGTTATGGTAGTTTATAGTATAACATGTTGTTTGAAGAAAAATGGGATAGATATTTGAAAATTTTATTATTCAAAGCGAGAGGTTTTAAACATGATATTTTAATTTTGATAGCAAGAAATTACACGTGAAGAAATTGAAATAAAAACTTATCATACTCAAGAGAATCAGTTTGAGCCCATTGTCACATATAATCATCTTTAATGGCAACTAAGGATATGGAAGAGTGAAGGTAGATTCTAATGATCTAAATGCAATATGATTGAGAGGGATAAAGTAAATCATCTATAGATACAAGATAGACATATGTATATATATATATATATGTATACTAAACACATTATAGTATTAAGATACTAACAAGTCTTAATTATAGCACATCTATTAATGCAACTAGAAAGGTTATAAAACTTAAGTAATAAGTATTCTACTATAGATCATAGATGATGAAACAAAAAAAGGGTAATAGACTTAAGATCAAGAGGGTCAACTAGCCTAATTTCATGTGTACATACATTAGTATTAAGGGTATATGAACAAGGCAATCTATAAATTTAATCATATTAATATGCTAATTATAGCATACTCTAATATAATGAGATATTGACAAGTTTTTGAAAAGAAAACTTACCTGAGATCCAGCTTTTCTTAAAGAGTGGGCATGAGAGTGTTAGAAGACATCTTAAAAGTTTGCCCAAAGCATGTCGAAGTAGCAAAGTAAAATCCCAACGCAATAAAGATCAAGGAAGCTTGATCCGAAATACTTAATCGATCACAACAATCATCACAAGTCGTGTAGATCAAGAATAGTTGTGCTTGAATCCTTCTTCTTGAGATAGTAACGAACAAACAATAAAACCAATACTCCAAAAGTGAAGAACAAAACGCCGAAACAATAAATGACCACAACAACGTCATAAGCAAATCGTGTGTAGAATGTGAATCAGAGTAATAGGAACCAATAGTCGTCATATGTAAGAGAGCAAGGTGAGCAATCCAAAAAGTAATAGTTTCTTCGTTCGTTAACTACCTAAACATGAAAAAGAGCTTGGTACCCAGATTCTCATGGGTCCGAAATGGTTAGTTGAGAACATCCATTGCATTTAAATGCACATGATGAGGATGTCGTCGAGAAGTACAAGAATTCATCAAACGTTTGTTTTAACTAACAAACAATGACTCTCTTGACTAGAGTGAAAAATAATAGATGTAAATAATATTGGTTCTAAATTTCTCCACTAGGTTTAACAAATTTTATTTGTTTTGATATATTTGTTAGAGGGTCATTTGCGGTAAATCCTAAACCGGTTTTATCATAAAATGACTTTTGAGTGTTAAGTAGATATTTTAAAGATTTAGAACTATTTTCGAATTTGGCTAACATTTTTGCTTTTTGCTTTTTCATTTTCCATTTTAATTTCATGTTTGTAATCTTGGCATTTTTTACATTCAAGATCAATTTCAATATTACTTTCAAGTCTAGACATTTTATCTTCTAAAATTATTTCTTTTTCAAAGTTATTTTCAACGGAAATTGAAGATCCAATTTTAAAAATAATTTTTGAGTCAATGTTGCAAAGATGTTTGAAGTTGTTTTCCAATTTTGAAAATTATAATATAAATTGATCATAGCAAAAACGTTCGGTTTCGGATTGTACCTTATTTGTAGTTGTACAATCTTCACATACTATATGTTGATCAATTCCATCGTCCATGTCGCTCCATGTTTTATTTGTAGTTTCACTTAGATCTAGAAGCATGTAGTCCTTGCCATCAATACTTGTATTCACATTTGTTTGAATATTCTCACAAGCCATATTTTCATCATCTTCTTCGTCCTTGTTGCACCATGATTTATTTACACTCTTTCTTCGTATTTGGCTCATGTATTCTTCGTTATTGATACCTTCAATGATCACATTTGAACTAGTAGTACATGTGTTTATTTCAACTAAATATTTATCTATTAAATTTTCTAGAGTAACTATTTCTTGTGCAATATCAAGTTTATCATCTTTGGTTTTATATTTCTCTTGGTGAAACTTTAAAAGACATTTCCAATATCATTTGCCTTTTTACAAAAGAATAGTCTTTCATATTCAACTCTTGGTAGAGTATTGAAAATAATTAATTTAGCTTTAGTATTTTTATCAATCTTTGTTTGAAGATTATTATATTGATTTTCAAAATCCATTTTGGTTGGTTGAAGATCACCAATTGAAATGATATGCCAAAGATCAAGATCTATTGATTTCACATAATTTTCAAATTTATTTTTCCATTCAAGAAAATGATCATTTTCAAATAATGGTGGTTTTTGCGTAAACTCCCCTTCTAGATATTTTTCAAATTCCATAAATCGTTACAAGTTTTAAAATACAATATATTTTCAAAATCTTGCTAGACGTGGCTCTTGATACCAATTGTGGAAAACTATAAGGGGGGGGGGGGGGGGGGTTGAATAGTTTTCCGTCTTTTTCGTTTTATAAAAGTTTGCTTCTAAAGAATAGATGTAAATTTCAAAACTCTTTGATGCAAAAATATAGATACTAGTTTATTTACGGTTTTTGTATAAATACTACTTATATATAATATTGGGAAAGAATTTACAATTTCATATATCATATATAAGCATATATATGTATATGTGTTTTAATAAGATTTTATGTACTTGGTTTGTTTTTATAAAATTAATGTTGTGAATGAATCCTAGTTTGATCTTTATGTGAAATCAATATATGCACAACTCAAGCAATTATAACTACGCATGAAATGCTAACAAGTAAATAAGCAAAGAGTGAGAGATGGAAAGATCAAACCGAGAGACAAAGGATTTATAGTGGTTCGGCTACAAGGACACCTTCTTTGCCCTACTCCACTCCCCGTGCACCGAACTCGAGAGTTTTCTTCACTAGGTCAATAACCTCCCTTATGGCGGAGAAAACCTTACACACCAAAATACACACCACAACTTCGTCACAACTTCTACACAACTTCTTCACACCAATCTACTTCACACCAATTCTTCTTTACACCTTTCTACTTCACACCTATCTTCTTTACACCTTTCTACTTCCTAGCTCTTCTTCTTCACGCCACTTGTTTCTTCACACCTTCACTACTTAGTTCTATCCACTACTCCAAGATATATACTTCTTCACAACTTCTAGGCTTCAAGGTCTTCTCAACTTCAAGGCTTCAACTTCTTTGTCTTCACAACTAATCTCTACTTCAATATACTACCACTTCTTATTTCTTCTACCACTAATCCTATGCACCTCTACTTCTTCACCTCTAGTACCACTTCACACCTTCAATAAATCTAGATCCTATCTCTAAATCTAACTAACCAATGTATACACTATATTCACCAAAGAATGAATGATATCTAAGATGAAATAATCAAACAACTTAGATAGCAAGATGATACTAAGTTGTAACACTTCTAGTCTTGATAAATAGAAGTATTCTTCTCTTTGCACTTGAGTGGATGAGGCTTTGGATCACTTGGAAACAAAGGCTTATGAATTATATGATCAAAGGATTTTTAAGATTGAAAAGGAGGTTTGAATCAAAAAGTATTTAGTGCAAAAAGGTGAGGAAAAATTTCAGATTTAAGGTGGTATTTACAGGCAACAATTTCTGACAACTGGAGCGTGTCGGTCCCCTTAAATCATGGCCGGTCCCCTTAAAATTAAGGGGACTGCCACTTTTAATTAAGGGGAAGTTATGGCCAAAAGTTTTGTCTTTTAGTGGGGAAGTTTATTTGGTGAAAAACTAACTGATTTTGGTTAAAATTTGAATTCATATATTAAGTATGATTAAAACATTTTTCTTTATTACCAAAAGTGTTTTTCAAAAATATATAATAAGTTTATATATTAAAATAAACTTTGTAGTAATTAATTAAATACCCCTTTGATCTGATAATGCATTAAACAATATGTTTATTCATACCTTAAGTGATTAGATGGTGAAAGTGATTATTTACTACTAAATACTTGTTTACGTCATGATCTTTGGTTTGATGGGTTTTCGTTTTATGATTATCAAAACATAGAGATATCGAAAGATATGAATAACGTTTTTAGTCATTTATTTATATCAACAAGAGTGATTAGTGCTTAAGTGTTAGACAAAAGTTGATGGCGCGTGAGGTGCGTGTGCAGGGTCCTAGGCCAGATACATGAGATGCACGTATATTTCTCCTCAACTAATGTCAATGAGTCTGTATGTATCCCAATTCCTTGATGTGGACCACATTTTTAAAGCAGTGATTCTAGAGAAAAGATAGAAAACTACTTAGCGTCTTAATGTGGTATCTTTATTGGAATAAAAATTATCGAAATGAGAAACTATGAAGAAATTTATATCTCAACAAAAATAAAATAAATAGAGGAAAATAGGAAAATGGGAGCCAGAAGTTATTACATAAGTAACTTCCATGAGTAGTGTTAGCATCTAACTTGTAATTAAGCTATGACTTCGTTTTACGCTTAGCATGGGAACTGGTGAAAAATCAGGAACGATGAATTCTATCCGTATGGACACTTTTCTCTGAGCTGTGTTTCCTACTCTGTGACCCTAAACATTATTGAAAAATGATGAAAGTCAAACATCCCGTCACATAATAAATAGAAAAAAAATGCAAAAATAGTAGTGTAGATAATAAACCCAAAACGGGTTGATCTTGGAATTTTGGTATCCTTTCATTACTTTATATGATCGGATTGCTAGGGACTAGCAATAGTTTAGTGTGGGGGATTGATGAGTGCTCAAACACTCATCATTTTATACCCATTTTAGACCATAAAAATACTGAAAACACCCAAATACACCTAAATATACTACAAATATCCTTGGATTGTGTTTTTATGTGTTTCAGGTACAAAAGGATTGAAAAACAGGTGAAACATGAGCAAAGTATGCTGAATTAGCAGAATCAGTCCCTGGACTTTTAGAAATTGGCAGATTTGGTCCCTGGTGGAATATTTTTGGAGGAAAGGTCAACATTGGTCCTTGGGAATTCAAAAGTCATCAACATCGGTCCTTGGAATGAAAGTTTGAAGAATTTACAAATTGGTCCCTCAAGTTTCAACAATTGGCATATTTAGTCTCTGAAGGACCAAAGTGAAAAATCACATTCACGGACCTTAGACTATGGAGACTTGACAGAATTGATCCTTGAAACAAGTTTGGAAAAGTGCCAAATCCAACCTTCATTTTCAGAATAATTGCGAAATTGGTCCTTGTTGTAACTCCATACCAGACGGACCCTTGTGATTACTACTACCCAATCCAAGTTACAAAGCCTTAATCCAATCCACCAAACTAATCCACCCAAGACCCTTTGGCCCAGTTCCTTCCCTAAGCTCAAAATCAATCCCATCCGTTTTATTAATAAAACATGTTGGGTTAAACAAAGTCAACCCCTTCCCCTTCAACCTTTTCCCTGGTTTCCAGGCTCCACAGTACACCATTCCATCATCTCATGTACCTTCCCCAACATTGTTGTTCCCCCTCCATTCCCCAAGCAAACTACCAGCCACCCTACCACAACCTAAATTGTCAAACCCATGTGGTGTAATACTTTTCCCCCTCCTCTAGGTCACCAATCCACGACCTCCATTTGGGCGCCAAATCTAATCAAGGGCTAAGATTACCCCTTTTATAATCCAATGGTGGTGAATTGATTCCAAGAAGCACAAAAGAGAATCCATTGCTTTTTGCACAGAGAGAAGAAGCACAAGAAGGTAGTGAAACCCTAATTCTATTGTAGTATAAATAGATAGATTGTATGCCATTCATAAGGCAGTAGGGTTTTAAGCATTATTTTGTAAAAGTTTCTTTGTAATTTTTATTATGTTAATGAAAGATTTATTTTTCATCTAAAAAATTTACTCAGCTTATTACCCAGCTCTTTAAGTGCTTATTCATTTACTGCTTATTTTCTGTTTCTATATACCTAGTTATGATTGTTCTTGCTTATTCTGCTTTGTTCATAGCCTGTTAGTTTTTATATTAGCTCTTAGCTTCATATCAGTTTAAATTGGTGATTTATAGCTTATAATACTTGGCTTATTGACAGTGCTTTTTGGGTATTCAAAATTGCTTCTTATGTGTTACTGGATTTAGTTAATGCCTCTTTTCCCAAATTCTTGATCAAAATCACTATGTTCCTTTGAAAAACCAACATAGTCAACACATAAAGGAGTGTTTGGCACAAGATTTTTGTTCAAGAATTTCTTTGCTTTGATCCAAATCTGTCCTTCAGTTTGCTTTAGATTAGAGATAGTATCAATTATAAAGTTAAATTAAGCATTACTCACGAGTATATAAGCCTTTTAGTTGATATCTTAAAAATTCTCGTTCACAACAGTTTGTACAAGTAGTTTAGGTAAATGCTAGTTTAAGGTCAATTTTAGTGGTAATGTTAGCTTAGTTTTATTCACAAGAGGTTATTGCATAAGTCTAACAACTAGGATTCAAGGTTTGTAGTTAGAATTGCAATTTGTACCCATTTGGACCAACTATTTTAGCAGCTAACCCACCCCAATAGGCCTTGTTCATTCCTAATTTTAGGATAGTTAAAGTAGGAGCTAGTGTTTAAAATTGGTCACACAAGTAACTAGTAGTGTAGGTTTTATATTTTTGAGCTTATTTCATAATTTAGAGCTTATTTGTAGCTTATTTTGTGCCTGTCTATCCTAAGCCATTTTAGGCCTGCAATTTCATTTGTCCCAACGGCCCTTCAAAGGCCATTTTTAACTTACTCATCTTTAGGACTTATGACATGAAAATTAGTTTGTAGCTTCTTTACCAGCTTGTGAACAATTGTATATTTTTAGATTAATTTTTGGAATTTTTTATAAGCTTGTGCAACCTTCCAAAGTTGCCCCTTAGAACCTGTTCCCTGTGCATCAGCTCTATACCCCAACTTTTAAGCTAAGTAGCTCAAATTTGGACTATGAATTTGATGTGCACACGGTGTGTACAAGTTTTATATTTATAAACACGATTATCGGATCTAGAAATAACACATACGAGCAAGTGAACTCGTTCGTTATAGTAAGATGAGGATGGTAAGTCGGGATCGTTCGCAGGGATTTGGGAGTGAATCTTAAGCGTAAGTTTAAAAAGTAAATCTCTAATACAAGCGATAATGATAATAAGATAATTCAAATGATTAAAAACTACACTTACTTAGACTAGCTAACTACTCATAGGATAAGCATGATTGTGATAACTTCTTTAACATGTTGGTAATTAGAATTAGTTGGTGTTCTAATCTATTGTTTCTACAAGTTAAACCTTCGTCAAGATTATAGTTTATAAAAACAAGCATTAGGTTTGGACCAATCAATTCAAGATCAATTAAAGGTTCAGAAAGTTGGGTTAACAACCTTAAACACAAAAATATTTCTTATTTAATCAAATACTCTTAAGAAATGGTCAATACAAAAGGTAACCTAATCATAGAAATCATGATTAAAGTCTTACAAATGTTTGGAATATGATTACAAATGAATAGGAAATGATTTCCAAAGTGTTGGTGTTGACTTCTTGAGTGTTTGACCTCCGGATGTTGACTTTTTGGACCTCCAATGTTTTCTGAACTTCTCTATGGACGAATTTGAGAAATTTAAGACTAGTAAAGAACTACTTGATGATTTCTTTGTTGTTGTACTGTTGATGGTGTGTTGAATGATGCTTGCAAGGCCTCTATTTATGCTATTCCACAAGCCTAGGATCATTAATGCAGCAACTTGCATCCAAGGCGAATAGAAGGACCTAGAATGCCAGAGAGAATGGCCGAGAATGAGGTAGAATAAACTGTGCAAAAATTATACGAGCTGACCAACCGATCCGTTACAGGGCACCACCGATCAGTTGGATGAGACATATGGGTCTAACCGGTCGGTTGGATGACAACCGATCGGTTACTCGGAACATTTTCATCTAACCGGTCGTTTAGAATGATGACCGACCGGTTGGAAAGGTTCTGTCAGCTAAATCTTTATCTTTTTCTTAGCTCTTCGTTCTTTGTCCAAACTTGATTATTTCTTATCAACGATCTTTGGAGTGATGAAAACTTGGATTCTTCTTTGTGAAATACTTGAACGAATTGGATCTCGACTTGGAAATGACAAATCCTTCATTTCTTTCCCTTTTTCTTCCTTTTACCTGTTTTGGGCTACAAATGCTTGCAAACATACTTTGATACGATTTAGTGACAAAAGCATATAAAAGTAACCAAATAAAATATATATATAAACATGAATAACGCCACTAAAAACATGCACAATTTGAGCGTTATCAAATCCCCCACACTTAAACTTTCTTTGCCCTCAAGCCAATCTCGAAATAAAATATCATCCACATGGTATTTCAAAGTTGTTTTGGAAAAATGTGATGCAAATCTTCCATGTACAAGTACAAGTTAGATTCATCATTTTGAACTTTAATGGTTGAAACATTGAGATGTTTGACAATACCCAAATGATTTCTTGCTAGATAAACATTACTAATCACCTCACGAAAAAGGAATAAGATATAATTCACTCTAAACACTCATTTTTGGGTGAAGTATAAGAGAAATCACACTCATTACTCTCTCGTGATTTAAATATTACCATGGGCTTGTACAAGAAACATAACTACACCGTCAAGGCGTAAGCACCAAGTATTCATATTAGAGAGGGCTTTAATTTGGGTTTATGGCTAAAAAGGGGTAAAAAGAACTTATGTGCAACTATCTTGTGTAAAACATAATAGATCCCTGGCGCGAATTCTTGCATTACCAACAACGGATGGTCACTAAGGATATCCTAAGATCGCTGGCGCGTTGTTTAATTCCTCAAGAAATCGGATGGTCACTACATGTCATACACTTGATAATTTCAAAAAGCCAAAAAGGTAGGGATAAAACATGGGATAAATTTAGAGAGTGGAAATGGTTTGAAGAATATACAAAATAGTCAAAGTCTATAATCCAATTGTTGCTTACTATCTCGAACCACTATCATGTACTCTTTAGAACTCCATTCTTGAGCGAACAATACTTAACACTATAGCTCATTGGTTATTTTATTCGATATATACATTTTTTTTGAACATAACATGGACATAAAATCACTTGTCACCATTCTACTTTGATGACTTATTCTCAACTTTGCTTTGATCACTACTTCCGGAATTACTACTTCTTTATACTTCATAATTTCCCACATAACATCCAACTTGTCATATAGCTAGCAACCAACTAAGACTTGACTAAGGGTAAGGCTAGGCTAAAAAGTGTAAAATCTTTTTGTATTTTTCTGGATTTAATCAAAAGAAAAGATTGGCTTAGAAGGTGTAACTAGGGGTATCTAGTGTTAAAAATGAACACTAACAAAAAGGGTTATATTGGTGGTTAACTAGTCAATGAAACTAGCTAAAAATTAAAATGGAAGGCTATTTAGGTTAGATACTCAGATTGCCTCTTATCACATATGCATACTTATACCACACAAGTAAATCTCGGACACGACTTCGTGATTTTTGCAGAAATGATCCGACGAGCGTCAAACTCTCGGATTATCATTAAAATAGTTTAACTTACGAGAATATGAAATAAAAATCTCAGAAATGAATAGTGAAAATGAATAGTAAAAATAAATAGTAACTTTCAGAAATAAATTATGAAATTTCAACGTTTGAAAAAGGACCTGAAATTACGAGTTGTGACACATTGGCCAAAAACAAAATTTCAGCTACTCATGCTCGGTTATAAGTTGTCCCTCAATGACACTATCTAATTGTGACATACCTCAAGCATGGTAGACTAATAGATTCCAAATAAAATCCTCAGTAAAAAGAATATGGAGCATGAGAAAAAGATGGTTGTTCGAGGTATAAAAGACCCCATGATAGTCTCATAAAGAGACACTATACATGAAGGTTCTAAATGAACCTAAGATAGCTAATGAGATCTCAATAAATTCTATGATGTCTAAAATCATATGGAATCGAAACAAAAACAATGTCGATAAATTTGTTTACATACAATATCGCGCTAGTTATTATGCATAATGAGGGTTTTAAATAAATTATTATTCAAAAGTGTGTTCAAAGAAATGATTGGCCAACATGAAAAGAGACAATCTCGTGAAAATACGAGAAGTATCAGGACATGAAGTCCATACACATGAATGTGTAAAATTTATTGGATATACATCAGTCTTTGTGTAAATGCAAAATAAAATCTCTAAAGTTATGTCGTTTAAGATATCAATTATGAATGAATAAATTCACAAAAACACAAAGTTTATTATTAAAAAACATATTGTCTCGTGGTGGATGTAAATATCTTATTGATATTTTATAAGACAATCAGTATAGAAGTATTTAATTTGCTCTAAATGAGTTTTATTAAAGCTCTCATATTCCTTGAAGGATCTATAATGCCTCAGCATGTCTAGCAATTTCAACTTCTTGAAGCAATTAATAAAGTTCTCAAAAACTCTACTCGATCAAATTAAATGAATCCTTATATGGATAAAAGTCATTTGGATGCATATTATATGAGTCTCTATAAATTGATTGGTCCTCAAGTACCATACATAAGTTCAATTGAGACTTTAATTATCAATATGCGTCAAGAGAGTGCATTTTCTCTTATAATATTTGTAATAGCAATGTATGTTTTCCAACCAATGCATTTGATATTAGGTTGGAAGCTACACATATATTTTTTCATTTTTGCAGGATATGTTCTTAACATCAATAAATTCAATGGACTTAGTTTCAAAATATTTGCTGACAAAAGTATCTGAATAACTACTTCAGAAGATTGATATTCGGCAGTTGAAAGATATATATCAAATTGAGGAGGAGCGTTATGCACATTGTACTCTTTTTCCCATCATCAAGTTTTTTTTTTCCACTGGGTTTTTCTTGATAAGGTTTTTAATGAGACGGTTTATGCCAGATGATAAACTGTGTATATCCAAGGAGGAGTGTTGTAAATATTATGGGTTTATGTATATTCACTTTTATCTACTAGCCCATTAGGGTTTAACATGTACTTATTACCCTATAAGTACTACACATTTGTTACCCCTTGTGATGACCACATAATAATAATTTTCTTTTCCTCCTCTCATTCTTGTGTTCTAATACTATATTTATAATAAAAATAACTGGTTATAGTATTTCAAATGTGACATGAGTATATTAGGATGTTTAACGATGTTAAACTAAAAACATAGGATGTAGACACGTTCGTTGACACATGTTCCTAATAAAATGTGTAAAGTATAAAAATTACCCGACAAGTATAAAACTAACTTGTCAATATAAAAACAAATAGAAAATGACGAAAATGCTTATCAGTCACTAACCTGAAATTGGCGGTTGTCACATGCATACTATGCAGACTCATACCTTATATGCAAAGAAGAGCAAGTGCACTTTTGCTGTGTCACAAGTGGAATATTTGGGGCATGTAATCTCTGATAAGGGAGTTGCTACAGATCCTGCTAAAATTGAAGCCATGAAGGAGTGGCCTATGCCCAAGAATGTGAAGCAATTGAGAGGATTCTTAGGGCTGACAAGGTATTATAGAAGGTTCATAAAGGGCTATGCAGTCATCACTAAACCATTGAATGCAGTTTTGAAGAAAAACTCTTTTGAGTGGTCTAGTTGCAACACAACAAGATTTTGAAGAATAAAGAATGCTATGATTCAAATTCCTGTTCTGGGAATGCCAAACTTTGACAAAGAATTCACTATAGAAATAGATGCTTGTGACAATGGAATTGGAGCTGTGCTGCAACAAAATGGACATCCATTGGCATATCTTAGTAAGTCATTCTCTCCTAAACACCAAGTGTTGTCAACTTATGAAAAAGAGTTCGTAGCTGTCATTTTAGCATTGGAGAAATGGAAGGGATATTTGATGGATAGGCACTTTAAAATCAAGACTGGCCATTTTAGCTTGAAGTATTTGTCAGAACAGAGACCACAACTCCGTTTCAAACTAAGTGGCTGCCTAAATTGTCGGGATATGACTATGAAATAGCTTATAAAAAGGATAGTGAAAACACTATGGCTGATGCACTATCTAAAAGCGAGGTACACACTGATTTGGTGAAAAAATAGATGAAAGTTTGGTGGAGGATGTGAAATTAGCATAATTGGTCAAAAGTTTTAAAAATACTAGCTTCCAGTCAAGGAAGTATACTTGGTCTAATGAGCAGTTGAGGAGAAATGGCAAGTTGGTAGTGGGTAACAATGATGCCTTAAGGAAAAAAATATTCTCTCATATTCATAATGAACTTGTTGGTGGTCATTGTGGCGTTCAAGTGACTATGCAGAAGATGAGTTCTATATGCTATTGGAAGGGTATAAGGAGAATGGTGAAACAATGGGTCAGAGAATGTGATGTTTGCCAAAGACAAAAACCCGATCTTAGTGCTTATCCTGACCTACTGCAACCACTGCCTATTCCAGTCATGGTATGAAGTGACATTTCAATGGATTTTGTAGAAGGTTCACCAAAATCTCATGGAAAGACTGTGATATTTGTAGCCACTGTAACATCCTTTTACAGCAGCACAAGTAGCATAAGTGTTCTTGGACAATATTTACATACTTTATAAATTGCCAAACACTATTGTTGTAAGTGATAGGGACAAGGTGTTTTTGAGCAATTTTTGGCAATCCTTGTTCAAGGTTTTGAAAGTCAAGTTGCAAATGTCAACGGCCTATCAACCACAATCTGATGGTCAAACATAAGTGATGAATAGGTATCTTGCTACTTGAGATGTATAAATGGTGAGAAGCCAAAGGAGTGGAGTTAAAGGATTTCTATGGCTGAGTTTTGGTATAACACAAACTTCCATACTGCTATCAAAACCACACCATTTGAGGTGTTGTATGTCCAAACACCACCAATTCATATGCCCTATTTACCTGTAGAAAGTGTATTAGAGTCTGCGGATAGGGCAATGCAGGAAAAAGAGCAAGTGGTGGAGATGCTTAAGTTCCATTTGAAGAGGGATCAAGACAGGATGAAGAGTTTAGCAGAAAAGAACAAGACATATAGAGACTTTGAAGAGGATGTTTGGGTCTACCTGAAACTGCAACTTTATAGAAAAGTTACAGCTAGACAAAGTCCTTACAACAAGCTCTCAGCTAAATACTATGGTCCATTCAAGATTTTGGAGAAGAGTAGCCATGTAGCTTACAAGTTGCAGCTTCCAAGTGAAAGTTAGATTCACCAAGTGTTCCATGTGTCTCAGCTTAAGCTTTGCAAAGGAGTGGTAGACAAAAATGGTACTTTACCAATGTGTGATGATGAAGGACTCTTGCCAGTATTCCCAGTTAACGTACTTGACAAAAGACTTGGAAAATTGGACAACAAAGTTGTAGCTTATTAGTACAATGGTCAAATGGAAGTGAAGAGGAGGCAACCTGGCAACTGTACACAGTTGCTCAAGAAATTCCCTGAGTTTGATAAAGTGTTAGCTGTTTGAAATCAAGTTTGACTGTTGAAACTCAAATTCTAAGGGGAATAGATTGTTACGCGCCAATATCCGGCTCAAAGAGTAGTCACGTGCAGGGCACGTGTCAAGTCAAATTTAGTTAGAAGATTAAGAGGGAAATTTTGTTTCTAGCTTTCTTTCATTCCTGTTCATATAAGTAGTTGAATTGCACTTCATTTGTAATCATGCACTAAAAGATTATAATTCTCTCATCTCTTAATTCCAATTACACTTTGTGAATCATTAAATATCAAATTCGAGTTCATTTCTTCTTCATATGAATTATAGTTTATATTCTTGACATTTATCCGCATTTCTTTGTTCATTTATGGTTAAATACTTTTAGTACGTATCACACGTTCCTTACGTGAGGTCATTGAAAAGGTACTTATAATCCCAATTATTCTAATAGCTAGCTAATGGTGATACTGTTGAAACACAGAAATACAAGTGCTTTACTAGATTAGATATTCCACCCCCGAGACACTTAGTCTTGGGGGAGGACTAAGAATGTTGTGGTATCACAACTTATGTTAGGAATGGGTTGTAAGGTATCAGACCCATATGCATGTCTTAGTATAAATACCTTCACAAGTTTCACTTATGAGGTGTGTGTTTTGCTCTTAATAATATTTCATCTTTCTACACCACTCTCTCTTCCTTCTCTCTACTCTCTCTCTCTCTCTAGCATCACCACCATGGGTGTGTTTGGCTATTCCGGTCGACCACCCGACACCATCAATAATACCAACCTAGACTAGATTACATTGGGTCCTACAATTGGTATAAAGAGCTAACCGGTTTATTTTATATGTGGTGTTTATGTTTATTTGTAGTTTTTTTTTTTTTCCTAAAAAGTCCAATACATGATCTTGTTTTTCTGGTCATTTTTCAGTCCAAATAGGGTACTTTTTCTGGTCAAATAACATCAGTTACTTGTTTCTGGTAACAAAAAAGTCAAAATCCTTCTATCTTTTGGTATCTAAATCTGTGGTAGAATCCACATATTATTGTGTTACTCTTTTTACTAATTCTACACAAGATTTGATATGGTTTTAACAAGTTTTTATGGTAAAGATTCTAGTTTTTGGGCATTTTAGAGGGTTTTGAGCTGTTTCTGATCCGAGAAAAAGGGGTATTTTTTACGCTCAGAATTTTTTGCTCGGTTTGGCTGTGATACGAGAGAAAACTGGTACTCTTTGCTCGGATTACCTTTTGCTCGCATTAATATGCTCGCATTGAGATCCGCGATGGCAGATCTGCGAAGGTAGTTCCGCGATGGCATAATTGCTATGGCAGTCCACGACATCGGATATTCTGAACTTTTTGTTACCCACGTTTTTCTGAAAAGAAACTCTGCCAAAATATAGACTTGCGATGCGAGGCTTTTAAGATCACAATCTTGTTTCTTTATCACAATACAAATCAGACCCTTGTATTACATACAAGCTCAGCTCTGTTACGAGAATACCACAAAGCCACGAGGTACCACAAGATACTCGCAAGCCAGGGTCTGACTGTTGACCAATTTAAAAAAGTCATATCAGTCCATATATATGAAAAAATAAGAGGCTGTATGAGATTAAGAAAAGTCAATAACTAAAATAAAATAATAAAGTCAACCAAAAATGAAATGAAGCATAAAACTGCCTATATCTACGATTCATTTCTGTCTAACAACAATCAACACCAAAAAATGACTACCCATCTCAATTTCATTTCATCACTACAACAAACAACAAACTACCACAGCCCAATACACCTCCAATCTCATACTTATTACACCACCACTGATTACAAAGAAAAAAAATGAATGACAAGATAAGATCTCAGTGCTATTTTCGTTCGTATCTTTTAACAGATATGTAAGTCCTTTATAGATCGATACAACTCGAACCTAAACAGTACGCATCATTGATCTTAATATTTATCAAAAGAAAACACAAAGAAAACCTACCCGATACCTCTTTATAGAGATCTTGAAGAAATATGTGGTACGGTTCTTGTTTGTTCCATTAGCTTGATTAGTATCAGTTGGGTGTGTGTCTCAAAGTGTAATTGGCGGATCTATGTTGTCAAATTTGAGGAGTGATAAGGATTGAATGAGTTTGATCTATCAATGGTTTAGTTGGAGCTGTGTTGTGATCTACGAGAGTAATATGGATGGATTTGTTTTTTAGGAGAGATAAGGAAGACGATTAAGTGGTAGGCAGATGTGTTTGTGAGATTAGGTTACATCATCTTAGGGTGAAGGCTTGTTATATACCCGAATGATTAGGGTTAAGAATAAATGGGTAAAAAATAAATTCTTACCTAAAAGAAATTTGGGCCTCGCTTATGTTCACAACCAGAAATTGGACAAAATCGTTTGGGATTGTTGTTAGGCTATCTGAAAATTATTCACATGAGCTTAAAATTGATATAACAAAATTTTTTTATGAAAATTTTTTCATCAATGATTTTTAGGAGCCGAAAATAAATTGGTTGGTTGAAATTAAATTTTATAAGGCTGTTGGATTGTTAAGTTGACTTTATTATTTTAAAAATTGTTCGACTATTGGACTCAGACTTGGACAAATAAAACTTACGGGGTTTGTCTATTTTTATGGGATAAATTTGTACTACGAGATCGGTTGGAAGTTATTTTTCGAGATCACATTTCGTTACGAGATCATTTGAGCTAAACGGAATTGAGAAATTATGGTAGCTTGGTTGGTTCGTTAATTTACGGGTTCGTGTACTTAGTATCTCAAATATCTCGGGGTTGGTTGGATGCATGATGTTTGAAGATCCTTGCTCGAGCGTATTCATAGTGATTAGACTTGGCTATCTAGTCATATATGTCAACGGGTTTACGTTGGGGTCACACAGAATATAACTATCACTTAAAGGAGTTATGTTGTAGTGCTCAGTGTCACACGAGATGTGGATAGATCAAGAGGCGGATATATACAAGAAAGGATGGAAGGATGGGTATATACCACCACCTATAATTTAAGGAGTTTTGAATGTTTCCTCCAGATAGGTTCTTAATCACAAATTAGTGCAAGTTTAAGTCATGGATTTGTCTATTATCAAGCTTCATCAAGGGATCGTCGTTTCTTGAGCTTCTAACAGGATTGTAGTACAAAATCTTCTCAAGAGGTGGTCATACTCAAAAGACACATGGTGGAAATTGTTAGAGATGTGTTTCAACTTGTGCCCCTTTAAAGTTGAACATGTTACATCAAGTGGTTTATGCATATTATGAGCTTCATTTAATTCTTCAATTGCTAAACCATTGATGAGGAGGCAAAGAGGGATTTACAAGAGAGTTTTAATTACCCTTTTCTTCGCAGCAGTTTTGGGCTTCAACAAATATTCATGCTATGTCTATGAATCAGAATCATCACAGAATTTCAAATATGGCAAAAATGTCATTGCATGCCATTTTTGAGGGGGAGATAGGCGTATATTGGAGTTTCTAATCATATAAACTTTCTCTTCGTCTGTGGGAGGAGAAATGTGTATGTTGCGGTTATAAATCAAGAAGGGATCAAGCTTAATTACATATGCCGGGAAAATTGATGTCTACCATACCAAAAAATCCCATGGTTTATTACCGTGTTCGAGTTCTATTTAGGCCTCTGGGATTCGAACTTGGCATTATCATTTAGTACTCCAGTTGATTGGTTGATTCAGTTGAACCTTAAATATTCATACTACTTCTGATAACTCTAAAATATAGCAAACACCATGTATGCTATCTTTGAGGGGGAGAATAGGTTTATACTGTTCTTTGTTCCGGTTTACATTTCCATGAAAGAAAAATGTATACATGCAGTGAGTTAACAATACAGGGAACCCATGGTTGTTCGCTCTATTTCGAAGTTACTCGGTTACGAATAGTGGGATACCGTAGTTGGGTGATCAGAACCTGGTATATCATTTGAAACTTCATTGGATAGGTTAAACAGGATTAATTCAGATGAAGAAGAAGACGGTTGAAATCAAGAACCTCAAACGTGATTATGACATTAATATTCTGAATCTATAAAAGGAGATGGCCAGTTTGAGGGGGATCCGATTCAGAAACTTCACAAGTGTTTGAAGAAGCTCTTTAAACAGAATGGCCTAATTGAGGGGGAGTAAACTCAATTAGTCGTCATCTCATGACTTTTGAACAACTCGGTTCAGGACTCGCACCAATACCTACATCATCAACACTAAAGCTTAATGAGACTCAAAAGGAAGAGTTAGATGGTTTGTTTGAAAATTTATTCAATGAATCCAGTGGAGGAAATAGGATGAAGATGTCAACAATATCCGCTGCAACTCCGTTAATCGAAGTTAATCCTCAAGAAGACATTCCTTCTCCAGTATCCGGTTCATCAACAACTACTTATGAAGATGCAGATTCAGTACCAGATACCTCTCCAATTATCTCGATTCAACAAGAACTTTCTTCAAACAATACCACTCCAACCTTCCAACTAGAATGTTGATGATCAAGAAATTACTCATGCATCATATAAAGAGGAACCGTTCATAAAGCCATTCACGACTCCCAAAACTGAGGTCGGTGTACCTTTTGAGACGCGATATGTTGATCCTTCAAACATGCATATGTTTTACCAACCATATCCGTACAAAAGAAGATTGACTAAAGTTCACCCTTTATAACAAATGATTGGAAATCCTTCTCAACCCGTTCAAGCAAGAAATGCTACACCAGATTACTATTTCTACAATTCATTCCTGAGTCAAGAAGAACCTACCAACGTCAAAGAAGCACTTGCAGATACCGAATGGATTATCACAATGCAAGAAGAAGTTAATAGATTCATACGCCATGACATTTGGAGAAAGGTTCCTTAGCCTCTTGGAATATTCACAATTGCATTGAAATGGATTCTGAAGAAAAAGTTAGATGATGACGGGGAAGTAATCCGCCACAAGGCTCGCCGAGCTACAAAAGGTTACACATGAAAAAGGAATTGACTTTAATGAATCAGTTGCACCAGTAGCAAGGATCGAAGCAAAATGCTTATTTTTGGCTCATGCAACTCAAAAATCTTTACCATATACCAAATGGATGTGAAAATGGTCTTTTTGTTTGGGGAGTTAGATGGAGAGGTGTATGTGAGTCAACCCGAAGGCTTTTTTGATCCAGACAGCCCGGATGACGTTTATGTCCAAGACAATGCCGTTTATGGACTCAAGCAAGATTCAATGGCATGGTACAAGGTGTTGTCAGAATATCTGCTCAAACACAAATTCGTCAAAGGTTCAATCGTTCCAAACTTTGTTCATATAAAGAAAAGGTGACAACATCATGCTAATCCAAATTTATGTCGATGATATTATTTTTGGATTGAAAAATCCTAGATTTTGCAAAAACTTTGAAAATGTCATCCGACAGAAATTTGAGATGAGCATGATGGAAGAGTTAAAATTCTTTTTGGATCTACAATGTAACACCTAAAATCTGAAAGCAAGTGAAAAGACCAAATTGCCCTTACAAATTTGAAATTTAATTAAAAGCTTATTAAGTCTCCAAATAAATCCCAAACTCCTAACAAGGCATAAGTTATGATCCAAGATATTTTTTAACAACTTCATTTAACATTTATACAAGTTGCAAAATTACCAAATTACCCCTAAAGGGCCGAATGTCATATTAATGATATTATCTTGATTTAAAAATGGAAATATGGAAGATAATCACAAATTTTGTTCCTCAATCAATATGGCCGAAATTTTGGCTCAAACCCTCCCCTAGGATCGGCTCCCATCATTAAAAAGTCAATCCATGCACTCCTTCTCCAAAAACCCTAGCCGATCCAAGAAAACACACACAAAACAATTCCCTTAGCCTCCATTCGACCACCCCATAATTCCTAAGCAATTTTCTGTGATCTATCATCATCCTAAGAAGCCAAGAAAAATACCCTTTTGAATTTTTGAAGCTTGGTTCGATCGTGGCACAATTTTCCTTTTGTCGAGCCCTATAAACAAGGTAAATTCGTTTTGATTCATTCGACCTCCACAAAAATTATTTCTTATTTTTCTGGTGATCCTTACATCATATACAACCCACGAAAATTGGTTTCAAGGTTGCTAGGCCTTTGGTGAAGTCGTGACGATATTTGGAGTGTTTTGGCCAATCGAGTATACATCTGATCGAACTGCTGTTTCCACACGTTCCAGAATTGATTTGGTATTTTTATCAGACCCTTTATACCTTATAAACATCAAATAAATTGTTGGATTCGACCCATGCATGCTCGACATCCCTTTCGTGATTTAAAACCCTAAAAACGAGTGTAATTGTGTAATATACCTTCCGATCCATAACAATTCCTAATAAAATTTATTTACACTTGTTATAATGTAATATGATCTGGAAAATTATTGGAAGAATTATCATGGCTTAAATCATGTGTTTCGAAATTATTCTTGTTTGTGTAAATCGTACATAAAAGAAAAAGAAAGAAATAAGTCGAGGGCCTAGGGTTTTGGTTTAGGGCTGGAAATGGTGTTAATTAATGATATTAATGATGATGTGATGATTGAGAATTGATTAGAAGGATTAGGGTTTCTAAAATCTATGTTTTTGGTTTATACGATTTGGCTAAAAAGGTTTTGGGTGAGTTTTGTGAACTTTAAAACTAAAGGGTTAATTCTGGAACTTTATTTGAGCTGTAAAATATTCGAATAAAATATATAATGAGGGTGCTAAGTGTAAGTTTTGCATTTAAATGGATTAAAATGTATTTTAAACCTAATTAGGGTTTGTTTTGAAAATAATTAAAAGAGAGGGACTAAACATGTAAATTCTGGAAACTTGGAGCTGTTTTGAGTAATTTAATATATTCAGGGATTTATGTGTCACTTTGATAATTTAATGGCCTAATATGTAATTAGTGATAATTAAAAGTTGAAATTATAAATTAAAGGGTTAAATATGTAACTTTTATAACTTGAGGGACTTAAAGTGTAAATTATGAATATTTGAGGATTCATTCGAATAACTTAATAAAATAAGTGCTCATCATGTAAAATGGATAAGTTAAGGGTATAATGTGTAACTTTGAATACTAAAAGGTTTAAAGTGTAATTTTGGAAAGTAAAGGGTATAAAATGCAAAGTTATGAAACCCTAAGGACCAAATGAGTAAAAGGTTAAAAGATACTTTGATTCCATTAATAATGATTCAACTTTCTAATTATGGAAACTTTCTAAAAGTGGAAACTTACTATTTATGGAAACCTGTTAAAAGTGGAAAGTCACTTTAAATGGAAAGTTACTAAAACTGGAAAGCCGACTAAAATGAGAAATCTGAATTGAATAAGTTATTAATAATAAGCCGATCATTAATTCGTGTAGATTCGTTGAAGAAGGAGTGTTTCCATATGCTTACGTATGTTATGATTTCGATGACGATTGAGGTACAGATATTCTGACCTTTCTCAAAAGGTTTCTCATGATCTCTTTCATAATCTGATCCGTTAGTTCCCGAATTGATGCCATTGCTATGATCCCCTTTACTTGAACCTTCTCTGTTGATCCCACTTGATATGACCTCCGTTATGAACCTATGCTATGAAAACCTTCTTAATGATACCATGGAAATGTTTTGAGAAGAACCGATTTGAAAAGATGTTTATAAATGATGCTAAATTTCTTTTTAAAAGAAAGGTTATTTAACTTTCATGAACCCTATATTTTGAAAGACCATTTTTTATGAAAACTGTTTTAAAAGATTATTTAAATTGGACTTTTAATAGAAACTTTTGAAACGGACTTTTGAACTGAACCATGAATTGATTTTTGAATATGAACCTTGATCTGATAAACTCTGATTGGACCTTGAATACTATTTCTGATATGAACCCTTTGTTATGAACTGCTATTATGAACTTTGATATGATTCTGAGACACACCGTTGCTATATGACCTTTTGTATGATATGAGACCTGACTCTTAGTTTGATACCCGAGCCATTTCTGTTTCCCTACCTATGGAGGTACCATAGGCGTGTCTGTGATGCACCACTGGCATGACTAGTGTGTGGCCCTAGTGATTTGGCTACACCGTCCCCTTTCTGTTATATGATATGCACGCTTTATGATATGATTTGTTATGGCCACTATGATTTCTGCGGGGGCGTATGGATGCATCCTAGATCTGTTCTGTTTAGTGGATTTAACTATGATTATGATTATGATATATGTCTGGTGACTGGTACTGTGTGCTATACATGCCTTTCACAATTTCTGGGAGTTCGCTACTCCACCCATTTGAAGAATGAGGACACCCCTCATATTATCTGATTATCTGAGAGGACTCCCCTCTATATGATTATGAAGAATTATGGTATTGACGGCTTATATGATATGATATGTTTCTGGGCTCGTGGTAGATGACTATCCTTTCTTCTTTCTATTCTGTTACTCTTTTATCTATTCTTTATTCTATTTCCCCAATGCACTATATTTCAGTTCTGTTTCATTATCATTGCTTTGTATATGTATCTGTTCACTGGGCTTTTTAAGCTCAGCCGCATTTCCTTTCCTGCGGCAGGTTTTAGTAGGAAGCTGGGTTATGGGAAGAGAGTGTGACTGGACTTAGAAGACTATGCTTTGGACTAGAGACGATTAGATGAAGTTTCACTTTATTAGACATAGTATTTATTGTTTTGTAACCTTGTAGTTTCAGATTTTCATTTGTAACCCTGAATTTCTTTGTATGTATGAATCATATGCTTGTGTTTGTTCTGATATGTCACTGTAATGTAATACTTCTACCCTTATCAGGTTGGGGTGTTACAATTATGGTATCAGAGCCCAGGCTGCGATTCGTAATACATTTACCCTTGACCTGTGAAGATTGGACCCCTAAGTTTCCCTGTAGGCGCTCATGAGACAACCTTTGAAACTTTACATTAGGATTCCCCATAGGAACCCGAGTTACTACCGGTGAGGAATGGGTAGACTAAGACATTTATGTAAGTATCATTTGCTTCCGCATCAATCTGATCGTGCCTTTGTTCTTAGACATAAGCCTTATAAGGACCCTTGCTTCAGAAGTTAGAAGTTTTGCAACTTAAGCTTAGTAACCAAGTAAGTTGGGAATACCTCGGAAAGCTACCTGGATACCTTACACATTTAAGTTCCACCTTCAGATTTTGATCTCCGCCTCCTATTTGTTTGATAAACTGTTTGACAACTTTTCGACCATATCGTAGGTCATTCAACCATAATGTGTTCGACACATTCTGTGAATTCATTACTTATGTTAGGTATGAATGTATCACCCGATACTACTTAACTCTGTATGATCCATTACTACTCCTATGAGAATTCTGGTAATTATGAACCACGAATATGAGAAATTTTGTTTCCTCTCTTTGAATGATGAATCTTGTTCTGCCAACCATTTCCTTTGGAAGGGTACGATGTAAATACTATCTCTGTATGGAATTGTTAACTAAGCGTGAGGATGCTGATAACTGATATTCTGTACATCTTACAATTGACAATTATGCGATGTTCGTATCCTCCCTGATACTATTGCTAAGAAGCTAAACGAAATTCCCACACATTGAACTGTTCGTTTATCCATCCCAACATTTTGTTGAATCATGTACTTGACTCTGAGATATGAACTATCTGTATAATTTGACGACTGTATCCACTCTATGAATCCTTTGACTTTGAGATGTCTGATTGTACGGTCTTTTGGACTGGATGGCTATTCGTAAAGATACCATAGACTACCGTATCTGAAATGTGACCTTAACAATCTGCTTCACCCTATTTCATTTTGATGACTCTCTACATTTGCAAAAATTCCTATCACTATGGAAACACCAACTCCGAACTCATGTGATTATCAAGTTTCCCTAAAAACCATTATTATCAACCCTTAGAAAGTTTGGCTATTGGGAGATATTTTGTTGTACGAAGATTTTCCGGTATTCTCTGATGAACCTTTTTGGTACTCCTTTGAACTGATCTCAGTTGAAGAAACCATGGTTCCATAGAAGTTGAGAGATTGAAGGAGCTGATGGGATACGATCTGTGTTAACCCTTTGTGATTCTCTTTGGATGCTCTTGTTTGTTTATGAAGAAGAACGAGAGAAGTATGCGATGACGTATCGACTATCGTGAATTTAAACATACCACTATCAGTAATCATTATCTGTTCCCGAGCACCAATATTTAATTTGGTCTTCCTTTGAAACTCCGCATCTGATTGCATCACTTTAGAGTTGAAGGCTGAAGAAGCAACCACAAAAACTTCTAAGAATGGGGTTAACTAACCGAGAGTAACCTTTGTGAAGTATATCAGTTCTTGAAGAGGAAAGGAGGCGATGTGAAAAATTCCCTGAGATGATTTCTGAAGTTGCCTTTGCACTCGTTATAACATTTATGAACTTGAATGATGCCAATGGTGTTGGCTAGAATAATCATGTTTTTCGCGTGTTTTGGACAAATTGTCATAGTATGACATTGTGTTGTGTTCTAAAACGAAAGAAGAAAGACGACCCTTTATTCTGGAAGAGAAATTTGATTGACGTTCAGAAAGCATAATAGACAACACTACCCTGTATAATGTAAAGACAGAGCTTTCACAAGAAGGACCAAGATCGAAGATCGTTATCGGAGTTGGAAACTTGGTGGAAGAGTCGTAGAAGATGGTTGCGACAAGCATTACCATGGAAGAAGCATACAAGAAGAAGTGAGGAACTAGGATAGTGCTCAATCATGCATCACGCAACACGTGAAGATTTCAGTTTGGGCACCAAGACAACCAGACCAAAGAAGACGAACCATTCAACACACAACCTGGAGTCGACAACAACATCATGTACCTTAAAACCTGGAGCTATGTTAGAAGACCTGTCGAAGAAACGCAGTCTTGTTTCTCTATTCATTTTAGTTGTACTAAGATGAATTGAGAGCAGAAGCAGACCTGCGGATGGAGGGATGCACAGTGATCGTGTCAGAGACTGCCGCTACGATGCCACAGTACCAAGAAGAGTTGCTGAAGGCTTGAGGAACCAGACTCGAATTTTAAATTCTCTTAATCATGAGGTAAGACGGACAAGAATAAACCGACTACTCCAACTTGGAAGAAATTTTGAAATTTGTAAATGAGTGGACGGATTTGAAAGCGGACATTGTGTTTAGACGAGATGATGCTGTAAAGAATTGACGTTACTGATGACGTACCTTAATTTTGAATGACATTCTCGGATCTCCGTTACTCTTCGAGTAATTTCGTTCTCTTAGTTATGTTGTTTGATTTTGGTGACCTCTGAGACTATAGGTGGACTAGGTGGATTTAAATAAGTTTGGGTGTTCACGACTTGAGATAAAGTATGATCATCATGAGGGCATATGTATATGATGCCAGTATTATGACGCCTGGCCAACGTGATAATACTTACATCATATAACGTGCACTTATGGTGGGCATGTGATATTTCGAGGAGTGCCTTAGAAGCTTTAGAATTCTGGCATCTGATCAAGATCATCTGAGTTTAGTGAGACTTTAGGCTCATTCTACCTATACGTTTGATATGCTGTCCTTGTTATACGATTCGATACGTTTGGACTCTCGACACGTGTTTTGCTGATCTTTGCAACTTCTGATAAGAATCTTAGGTTCCATTATGAAATTTCTGCCGTTGACGATATCAAACCATATGCTTTCTGCCCGTATACGTTTCGCATTCGTTGAAGTTGTTCATTATGATCTGCCATGAGTAAGATATCTGATTATGGACTTTGAGGAAATGAGCCCTGTTTGTTTCTGAGAATACCTTTGGAAGGTTATCTGAAAGCCGAGACTATTTGAGAAGCTGAAGAGTTAAACCTTATATCACCCCATGTTTGCTACGATTCAATGTATTCTCATCTGATTCGCCTAATCAATTCGATGAAAATCCTATGTATTTTTATACCTCTTCCTAGAGAATTCGATTACCATCCGTTATGTTTGATACATTATCCTTTTGATTCAAATTCAATATGATATGCCCTTCTGAGAAATCTGAAACTGTTTTGACAATAACTACGAGTCATGAGAAACTATTTGGGCTGAAGATCTTTTTGGAAGAACCTCCCCGGGCGTGAAAATGTTTGTGACGACTTTTGCGGTTTGCTACGACTTCGTCTAACTTTGCGACTTCAAATTTCGAGGACGAAATTTTTCTTTTTAGAGGGGAAGAAGTTGTAACACCTAAAATCTGAAAGCAAGTGAAAAGACCAAATTGCCCTTACAAATTTGAAATTTAATTAAAAGCTTATTAAGTCTCCAAATAAATCCCAAACTCCTAACAAGGCATAAGTTATGATCCAAGATATTTTTTAACAACTTCATTTAACATTTATACAAGTTGCAAAATTACCAAATTACCCCTAAAGGGCCGAATGTCATATTAATGATATTATCTTGATTTAAAAATGGTTTAAATCTTTTAAATATGGAAGATAATCACAAATTTTGTTCCTCAATCAATATGGCCGAAATTTTGGCTCAAACCCTCCCCTAGGATCGGCTCCCATCATTAAAAAGTCAATCCATGCACTCCTTCTCCAAAAACCCTAGCCGATCCAAGAAAACACACACAAAACAATTCCCTTAGCCTCCATTCGACCACCCCATAATTCCTAAGCAATTTTCTGTGATCTATCATCATCCTAAGAAGCCAAGAAAAATACCCTTTTGAATTTTTGAAGCTTGGTTCGATCGTGGCACAATTTTCCTTTTGTCGAGCCCTATAAACAAGGTAAATTCGTTTTGATTCATTCGACCTCCACAAAAATTATTTCTTATTTTTCTGGTGATTCTTACATCATATACAACCCACGAAAATTGGTTTCAAGGTTGCTAGGCCTTTGGTGAAGTCGTGACGATTTTTGGAGTGTTTTGGCCAATCGAGTATACATCTGATCGAACTGCTGTTTCCACACGTTCCAGAATTGATTTGGTATTTTTATCAGACCCTTTATACCTTATAAACATCAAATAAATTGTTGGATTCGACCCATGCATGCTCGACATCCCTTTCGTGATTTAAAACCCTAAAAACGAGTGTAATTGTGTAATATACCTTCTGATCCATAAAAATTCCTAATAAAATTTATTTACACTTTTTATAATGTAATATGATCTGGAAAATTATTGGAAGAATTATCATGGCTTAAATCATGTGTTTCGAAATTATTCTTGTTTGTGTAAATCGTACATAAAAGAAAAAGAAAGAAATAAGTCGAGGGCCTAGGGTTTTGGTTTAGGGCTGGAAATGGTGTTAATTAATGATATTAATGATGATGTGATGATTGAGAATTGATTAGAAGGATTAGGGTTTCTAAAATCTATGTTTTTGGTTTATACGATTTGGCTAAAAAGGTTTTGGGTGAGTTTTGTGAACTTTAAAACTAAAGGGTTAATTCTGGAACTTTATTTGAGCTGTACAATATTCGAATAAAATATATAATGAGGGTGCTAAGTGTAAGTTTTGCATTTAAATGGATTAAAATGTATTTTAAACCTAATTAGGGTTTGTTTTGAAAATAATTAAAAGAGAGGGACTAAACATGTAAATTCTGGAAACTTGGAGCTGTTTTGAGTAATTTAATATATTCAGGGATTTATGTGTCACTTTGATAATTTAATGGCCTAATATGTAATTAGTGATAATTAAAAGTTGAAATTATAAATTAAAGGGTTAAATATGTAACTTTTATAACTTGAGGGACTTAAAGTGTAAATTATGAATATTTGAGGATTCATTCGAATAACTTAATAAAATAAGTGCTCATCATGTAAAATGGATAAGTTAAGGGTATAATGTGTAACTTTGAATACTAAAAGGTTTAAAGTGTAATTTTGGAAAGTAAAGGGTATAAAATGCAAAGTTATGAAACCCTAAGGACCAAATGAGTAAAAGGTTAAAAGATACTTTGATTCCATTAATAATGATTCAACTTTCTAATTATGGAAACTTTCTAAAAGTGGAAACTTACTATTTATGGAAACCTGTTAAAAGTGGAAAGTCACTTTAAATGGAAAGTTACTAAAACTGGAAAGCCGACTAAAATGAGAAATCTGAATTGAATAAGTTATTAATAATAAGCCGATCATTAATTCGTGTAGATTCGTTGAAGAAGGAGTGTTTCCATATGCTTACGTATGTTATGATTTCGATGACGATTGAGGTACAGATATTCTGACCTTTCTCAAAAGGTTTCTCATGATCTCTTTCATAATCTGATCCGTTAGTTCCCGAATTGATGCCATTGCTATGATCCCCTTTACTTGAACCTTCTCTGTTGATCCCACTTGATATGACCTCCGTTATGAACCTATGCTATGAAAACCTTCTTAATGATACCATGGAAATGTTTTGAGAAGAACCGATTTGAAAAGATGTTTATAAATGATGCTAAATTTCTTTTTAAAAGAAAGGTTATTTAACTTTCATGAACCCTATATTTTGAAAGACCATTTTTTATGAAAACTGTTTTAAAAGATTATTTAAATTGGACTTTTAATAGAAACTTTTGAAACGGACTTTTGAACTGAACCATGAATTGATTTTTGAATATGAACCTTGATCTGATAAACTCTGATTGGACCTTGAATACTATTTCTGATATGAACCCTTTGTTATGAACTGCTATTATGAACTTTGATATGATTCTGAGACACACCGTTGCTATATGACCTTTTGTATGATATGAGACCTGACTCTTAGTTTGATACCCGAGCCATTTCTGTTTCCCTACCTATGGAGGTACCATAGGCGTGTCTGTGATGCACCACTGGCATGACTAGTGTGTGGCCCTAGTGATTTGGCTACACCGTCCCCTTTTTGTTATATGATATGCGCGCTTTATGATATGATTTGTTATGGCCACTATGATTTCTGCGGGGGCGTATGGATGCATCCTAGATCTGTTCTGTTTAGTGGATTTAACTATGATTATGATTATGATATATGTCTGGTGACTGGTACTGTGTGCTATACATGCCTTTCACAATTTCTGGGAGTTCGCTACTCCACCCATTTGAAGAATGAGGACACCCCTCATATTATCTGATTATCTGAGAGGACTCCCCTCTATATGATTATGAAGAATTATGGTATTGACGGCTTATATGATATGATATGTTTCTGGGCTCGTGGTAGATGACTATCCTTTCTTCTTTCTATTCTGTTACTCTTTTATCTATTCTTTATTCTATTTCCCCAATGCACTATATTTCAGTTTTGTTTCATTATCATTGCTTTGTATATGTATCTGTTCACTGGGCTTTTTAAGCTCAGCCGCATTTCCTTTCCTGCGGCAGGTTTTAGTAGGAAGCTGGGTTATGGGAAGAGAGTGTGACTGGACTTAGAAGACTATGCTTTGGACTAGAGACGATTAGATGAAGTTTCACTTTATTAGACATAGTATTTATTGTTTTGTAACCTTGTAGTTTCAGATTTTCATTTGTAACCCTGAATTTCTTTGTATGTATGAATCATATGCTTGTGTTTGTTCTGATATGTCACTGTAATGTAATACTTCTACCCTTATCGGGTTGGGGTGTTACATACAAATTAACAAAACTCCTCGTGGTATCTTAATTTATCTAAACAAATACACGATGGAAATTTTGAAAATTTTTGAAATGGAAAAATCTAAATCTTTAAGTATACTAATGCTACATAAGCCTAAACTAGATGAACATAAACAAGGTAAACCATTTTATTCTACAAGATACCATAGTATGATTGGTTCACTCATGTATCTTACATCTATTAAGCTTGATATTCATTTTGATTTCTACATGTGTGCCCGTTACCAATCAAGGCCAACAGAAAAACACATTACTGATGTAAAAACGGATCATTTTGGGAAGAAATAATTGTCTATTTTAGATGCAGATTATGCAGGTTGTCAAATTAGTGCAAAAGTACTTCAGAGGCTACCTAATTCATTGGGGGAAGAAATAATATACTCTTTGAGGGATTTATCTACCATTTTGACATCGGTTGGATGGATTCGTTCCAAGGATGCATACTTGTTGAGGGATTTATTAGGTCGATGAATATTGGTTGGAGAAATTCGTGCAGGGTATTATTATTATTCATGTGAAAAGTTAATCAGCTGGTCTTCAAAAAAGCAGAATCACCTTGCATTATCTACTACAGAAGCTGAATACTTATCTCTGTCCAGTTGATGTGCACAAGTGCTATGGATGAAGACACAATTGACGGTCTATGGTTTCTTCTTCGATAAAATCTCAATTTATTGTGATTCGTAAAGTGCCATTGCCATCTCTTGCAACACTATCCAGCACTCTCGCACAAAACACATAGCAGTCAGATACCATTTCATCAATGAACATGTAGACAGACGGAATGTGGAGTTATACTTCGTCAATACTGACTACCAAATTGCCGACTTCATCACCAAAGCTTTGCTACGGGAAACATTTGCTAATCTACGACATTGTCTAAGAAAGGCAAGCATGAGTGATAACGATGACGATAAGGTCAAAGAAGTCAACAAAGTAGTAGTCAATACGAGTACAAGTAAATCTGGTAAAACAATCGGGTAATTTCATTACTCATTATGGATGTTGATTAAATCACAGATCAACACTCATTTTTCAAAAGAAAGGACCCTGAACGTACGCTTCAATGCATCAATCCTTCAAACAAGAAGAGAAATTGATGCGTGTGGATTGCAACGCAAAAGTTTTACTTCTCAAGGGATCTTGAGAAGCTTACAATCCCCACCAGGCAAGTGTACCTGACCGATGTAGTATAGTGTAGTGGTAAGTGATGACATATAGTCCGCACTCGGGTCACGAACCCGACCAACGAACACTACTAATGCTCAAGCCCATCACGCATGGGCCATCATAATAATGATTTGGGCTCACGAAAGCCCAAACTAAAATATAGTATTTATTGTCTTGATAATGATCTTTTATTTATGGGATAAAGATCAATAGACCGGATAAGGCGAGATACGCCGAAGAGTAAGGAACACGAAACCAACAAGGATTTCGTGTCTATATAAAGAATATCATGGCTCTCATTAAGGTATCATCTAAAAACCCTAACTCTTCACTATAACCCTAAAACCGATTACTTACTCTCACGCCGGAGGATAATCGTGGGAGACAATCCCACGATAAGCCTAACGGTGTTGTTTGCTTTCTTAGTGCGCAGGTCTCAAGCATTAAGATCCAATTTATGAGAACAGGAACCCAAACAAGGAACGCCCAACTTTTGTATCAACAAGTGGCGCTATCCGTAGGACCCTACACTAAGAACTAGAACGACGAAGCATGGAAACTCAAACCAGCGGACTCCACAGTTGAAGATAACACATGGCGACCCTCAGGGGAAGAAACAGCAAGGTGATTCGACCTCTAAGCAGGCCTCTGGAACAACCAATGCGCCCAGGCACCAAGAATCAGACCCAGGTCTGATCTTTCCGACAGTAGAACTGCCCACATGGACTACCCAGGCCACTACGGCAACCACTAGCGTGGAAGATCTATAGCACACTCTCTTCACCACTCCCCACCAAACGGTGCCCATCGCAGACACCATTGAGCTGCCATGTGGGCCTAATCGAGACAGGGGGCCTAATGTGGAAACAGACATCCTCGCGCTAGAAGGAGCCGCGCCTGAATTAACACTAAGTGATTTTGTGTCTCAAAACTACGAAACCTTAGCTACCCTTATGCAAGAAGAAGCGAAAAGAAGGTCAAGTCAGAGCCTGCAAGCACGGATCAACTTTAGCCCTGAGTATGAAGCATCCCCACCACGCTATCGGAAGGAGAGGTGCGAAAAGGATAACCGCTGACTTCTCGTGTTCACTAGGGTTGGAAGGAAAGCTGTGGATGATGAAGTAGTTGATTCACAGTACTCGGAGGAGCATGAAGACGATGGAAGGTGTACCAATGTCCACGCTAGGCTTGGTAGTCGCAGGATTCAGGATAGACTTGGACGACAGCGCTCACCAAGCGAAAGCCCTCCAAGGTCTAATAGTAGGAGAGTTCATGATAGGCTTGGGCGACAACACTCCCCAAGTGAAAGCCCTTCAAGCTCGGATTCCGAGGAAAAACGGCGTAAGCGCCGCAAAAGGTCAATTCTTCCTCAAGTGACTCCTCAGACAACGAGGACAAAGAAATAGGACACTGGAAGTCCAGTAGAAGATATCGCGATGAGGAAGACGAAGATATATCCCTTCCTTGGCGCCGCCAAAAGGTTGACACATTCACGCGGCGCATCAGCAATTTTTCAGAAGATAAGAGACGACACATGCCCGCCAATGTTAAAACAAATGATGGGACGGGTGATCCTAATGACCACCTAAAAATTTTCGAATCAGCCACTACTATCGAAAATTGGCCACAACCTGTGTGGTGCCACATGTTTAACTCCACATTGGTGGGGAATGCGCGAACCTGGTTTAGTAAGCTGCCACGAAGAAGCATAGACGGGTTTGAAGAGTTGCGAAAGGCGTTTCGCTTGAACTTCACTCAAAGAAAGAAGAGCACCAAGAACCCTGTCGAACTTGCTAGGGTAAAACAGCGCCAAGGGGAATCCACAAGCACTTATGTGGAGTGCTATAAGGATGAATGCATACACGTCAAGGCATGCCCGAAAATACTAAAGATCTCAGGGTTTATGAATGGGATCAATAACCCAGAACTTATCAGATGGTTAAATGATAAGGTTCCCCAAACCTTTGATGAACTGATGAAGCGCACCAGGTCCTTTATCCAAGGGGAAGCAGTTGCTGCTGATAGCAAGAAAGGTTACTCAAACTATAGGTCACAAGAATAGCCCAGGAGACAATCCAATGACCAGAGTAGCAACCGTAACAAAAACTACCGCAGTCAGGGAAGCGGACGAGATAATGAGAAATACACTCCACTAACGAAGACTCCAAGGGAGATATTTGTGAAAGAAGGTTCAAACTTCCCGAAACCTACACCAATGCGCTCCTAGAGGATTAGCGCGTAGGAAATGGGTACTGCGAATATCATGGACAAAAGGGCCACACCACCAACGAGTGTGTTCAATTGCGCCAACTTAGTGATAAATTAGTGAAGGAAGGCAAATTGGATCACCTCGTCAAGAACATCAAAGAGGGGAAAGACAAATAGAAGAATGGGAGCAAGAAAGAGACACCTAAAGACAAGGCTGACACCATCTACATGATACAATCATGGCAGTGAAAGACCAGGAAAAAGGTCAGCCAAAAGTTTTCTTATGGGAACGAAATCTCTTTCCCCACTCTGGCCACGGACAACGCAGGAGTGGAACCGCTCACCATCGAGATAAATACGGCGGGTCACGATATCCACCGCATGTATGTCGATGGAGGGGCATCCGCAGACATCATGTACGAATATTGCATCAAAAGGTTGCGACCTGAGATACGAAGTCAGTTAATTCCGGCCATGACGTCGCTGACTGGCTTTACAGGAGAAAAGATATGGCCCATGGGGCAAATAGATTAATTGTGGTCGTTGGTGATGAGCAACACTCCACGGCTGCCTGGATAAACATTATGGTGATCAGATCTCCTTCGCCATACAATGGCATTATTGGAAGACCAGGAATATCGGCTATGCCCGCGGTATCGTCCACAGCACATGGGATGCTCAAATTCCAGTAGAAGGAGGCATTGTCACCCTATACAATACCACTGTGTCACCTAAAGAATGCAACACGGTTACAAATGAGACGGCGCGCATTCCAGAACAACACGCAACTAAAGTTTCAAACCTGAAGGTAGTAATTCATCCTGATTACCCGGAGCAAGAGGTATCGATTGGGGGATCGCTGTCTGACAAAGGCAGAGCAGCCGTGTGCACACTCCTGCAAAAGAATCTAGACATCTTCGCATGGGAACCAAAGCACATGACAGGCGTGCCACGATCGATTGCAAAACATAAGTTGAAAATCAGACAAGGATACCCTCCAATATGGCAGAAAAAGTGCGGCCACGCTCCAGAACGCGCAAAAGCCATTTTAGAGGACGTACACAAGCTTGTAAACGCAGGCATCATGCGAGAGGTCTACTACCATGACTGGCTCTCCAATCCAGTAACTGGCTCTCAACAAAGCATGTCCACAAGACTACTATCCACTACCAGAGATAGATTGGAAGATAGACTCTTTGTGCGGATACCCCTTTAAATGCTTCCTAGACGCATACAAAGGGTACCACCAAATTCAGATGGCTAAAGAAGACAAGGAAAAAACAGCCTTCCATATAAGTCAGGGAGTCTACTGTTACACAAAAATGCCCTTTGGCCTAAAGAATGTGGGAGCCACCTACCAGCGATTGGTAGACAATGCATTTGAGAAGCAAGTGGGCCGCAACCTGGAAGTCTATGTTGACGACCTTGTCATAAAGAGTCATACCGAATAAGAGTTGGTACACGACATTAAAGAAACATTCAAAACACTGGGAAGGATCAACATGAAGTTAAATCCCAAGAAGTGCACTTTTGGCGCTATAGAAAGCATGTTCCTCGGATACTTGATAGAGCCTGATGGCATTAAGCCCTGCTCAGAAAAAACAAAGGCTGTCGTCCAACTCCCTTCACCACGCACATTGAAAGAAGTCCAGTCCTTGAATGGAAAATTAGCTGGGTTGAATCGATTATTGTCCAAATCAGTGGATAAGTCACTTCCTCTCTTTAAAACACTCACGAAGTGTACAAAAAAGGGAGACTTTCGTTGGACTGCAGAAGCGGAAGAAGCTTTTCAACAGCTTAAGCAACATATAGCAGCGCTTCCACTACAACAAAAGTGGCTTTTTAGGACCCTTTGTGTGGGACGGTATGATAATGGAGTCCTAAAAAACTGTTTAATAGGACATTTGAGCGTTTAGGGTCCTTTTCAAATATTTGCTACTTAGGCGATGTCCTAAAAAGGTATATAATAGGATGGTCGATGATTTGAGGTCCTATTATCATATAACTTAATAGGACACTTAAAATATGGATCTTAATAAATTACCTTTATAAGACGTTTATTCATTATGGTTGTATTATAATACACCATAATAGGACACTTGAGTTTTGAGTCATAAGACATCAGTTAGTTAAAACGCTTATTCACAAAAAGTTTTATTATAGCAAAATTTAATAGGACCTTTGACACGTGGGTATTATAACGTTAACCTTTATAGGATGCTTATGTACAATGGTTTTATTATCGTACACCATAATAGGACATTTGAAAAAGTTTAATTATAACAAAACTTAATAACAAAACTTAATAGGACCCTTAAGACGTGGTTATTATAATGTTAACCTTTATAGGACGCTTATGCATAATGGCTTTATTATCATACACCATAATAGGACTTTTTATTTTTGAGTCAAAAAATATCAGTATTTTAGAACGTTTATTCGCAAAAGTTTTATTATAACAAAACTTAATAGGACCCTTAAAGGACGCATATTCATTATGTTTTTATTACAATACACCATAATAGGACACTTGATACATAAGTCATAAAACATTGATTATTTAAAACGCTTATTCGCAAACATATTATTAAAACATAACTTAATATGACACTTGACACTTGGGTCCCATAGATTGATACACCATTATAAGACGTTAAATAATCTAAAACATTTCATTCTGATTTTTAACCTACGTATTTAATTCGTTAATATACGAACTATTATTTTTCCACCATTTTGAAATTTCCTTAAGTATGAAATATTAACCTATGAAATATTAAACTATATCTCATGAATAATAATACATAATATGAATTATAACCAAAACTAAATAAATGATATTATAAAATAATTCCTATCCTAGTTATGAAACCGATTCTAAGCTCTCCTATTCTTTGGGTCGTGTATTACCACTATAACACAACTGGGCAAATGTGACGGTCGAAATCTGTTGCAAACCCGTTGCAATTGACTAATTGCAATGGATTTGCAATAGATTTCGATTGTAGCATTAATGCTCCATGGAAATTTATTTTGCAACGGAAATGCAACGGCCAAATATAATTTGTGACAATTTTCTAACAGAGAGAAATCCATTGGAAATTAGCAACGGATTTGTAATGGCTTAAATTTCCAACCATTTTGTAACGACTCAGATTTGCAACTGATTGCCAACAAAAATACAACCACATAAATTTGCAAACATATACGTTTACAACAGATTTGCAACAGATAAAATACACTTGCAATGGTAAAATTTGCAATGGATTTGCAAGAGTAGACTTGCAACAAATGTAGCATTCTAAATAATGCAGCAGCACCATTTTTAAAAATTTTCTAGAATATACAATATACAAAACGTAATTTTTTTGTATATGCAAAAGTTATACTGATATCAATAATCTTACAAACATCAAAATATTATATAACGAATTAAAAGTGTAGTCAATTCCAGCAAATTGTACCAATATTAAACAAAAAGATAATCAATGCAACATCTACTAAACACTAATGCAATAAAAATTTTACGATGGAGTTGGAGGGGGTGAGGAGGATGCTGCATAAATCTTGGCCACTGTTAACAAGCTTCACATCTGCTTATTGCCTCGTTACCAAGTGTGCATTATATGAGTCAGATGCCAACACCCACATCGTAAAAAGGACCTTACTCGATCACAAATACATCCACCAATTTTCATCTTCTTTATCCTAAAACAACAAATATTCAATTCAATTAAGGCATACCCTTTTCAACTCCTTTTACATATGTAAGCTAACATTTTAACATGTAAAAACATATATAAAAAAAAGTCCATCCCGCTTAGTGTTCTCCTTTTCATTTTCGGTAGGCCTCCTTTGAGGAGCTGAATTCATCTTTTCCTTGAGGAATCCCTACTTGAGATGAGATGTTGTATAAACAAAAGCAAAATGGCACCAAATCACTAAGTCATACTTAATTGTTGAGTTCTTTATACAATTTAACCACTGACTTATAAATTTCTAGTTTTAATTAACATATATATTATGATATTAGCAAGTGTTTATGCATACTTTTTACAATGTGAGGACTCATTTCGTTCTTGGCCCCTAATGTATCTTGTAGGAATACTCAAATGTGCTTTTTTAATTTTGATAGCGAAACGCACAGACTAGTTATTTACATAAGCAATCCCAAACACCCAACACATAACAAATTAATAAGTGTAACAACACTACAACAGTAACTATGATATTACATAAAGCAAGTGGCTAATAACTACTTAACAGGTAAGTAAATGGCTTCACAATGATGTAAATATGATTATCTAACTAAACATATACATGTTTATATATATGAAAAAAATATTCCTAAAATTGTATCAACATTTGTTTCTACTTGACTACTTTCACCATTTATGTAACTAAATTATCTTCTAATACATAGGCATACTCATAACTCAAAAGCATGAAAATAATTACAGCAACAAAAACTTGCAATTACAAATACCTTTAAAAAAATAAGAATAAACACCAATAAGTATTAATTGTAAGTATCATTTTATATTAGTAAACATACCTTTAAATGGATCTTATGAGCTTCTAAATGTTTTCAATAAACCCCCTTGAATGTCCAATATACAGCCTGGACAAATTACATATGTCAGTAAACATTTTTAATAGCAACTATTTAGAAGACTCCAAAAATAAAAATGCCAAGTATAATGTTTATGTGACTATCCATATTTCCACCCTCTGTTACTAGCCAAACCATACTCAAAGGGATATAACCATGAACATAAATAACACACTTACAACATAGATCAATTGAACCATTAAGTCAAAGTCAATAAGTCAATCCCTATAGTCAAAATCAGACACAAAAAAGTCAAAATTAGCCATGGATAGTCAAAAACAGTACCCACGTGACAACATAAGTTTAGATCTTTACATAGCAATTATAGATACTTCAACTAATTAAGAAGAGTTACCCAAGACAGAGGAGTGGTTGCGTTTTCAGCAAAGAAGATAAGTTATGTTGGATATCGTGTGAGAGCAACAAGGTGTTCTAGTGTTTATGGTGGCGTAGTGGATTGAGATGGGAGAGTGGGAGTGAGGCGGGAGAAGAAAAGTGACTAACTGAGATAGCAAACAAAAGTGAAAGAAAGAGAGGGATGATTTTAATTTTGGGGGAAAAAGTAGGCGGGAGAACAGAGCGGGCATTCTAAAATTTTAGGAATTGCACATTTTGGCTATAAGAAATTTGAGATTAGATACATTATAAAGACTAGAACGGTACCCGCGCAATGCGGCGGCGGGTACCGTGTGATTATATTTTGCGTTATTTGGTTACACGTTTAGTTGTCTTCATGTTTTATAAGTAGAGATATTAGAAATGGTTAAGCCAAATAATTTTAGTTTGAAAAATCAACCGCTTCCTAAACAACTTGCTTCCTAACTAATTAATTTTGAAATCTTTCCATAATAAGCAAGAAAAAAGTCTGAATTTTAAGCCTTTTTAATTATACAATAGTCTCAAATGCATTATAATGTAGTATAGATATACGAATACTCGCGTAAATCGACGAAATATAACGGCAAATAATTATATTTTCGAACTTGTGATTTTGGTGTGACTTTTAATGAAACAATTATGGGTTCAATTTGTAGTCAATTTTTTCAATTATTTATTTTTCATGTGATAAAAAATCTTACATTCAAAATTGATAAACCATGTAGCAATGCTTAGAAATTAAAAACCGTGTCTTACTAAAAAGTTTTCATTTCTATTAAAAAGTTTCCATTCAAATTATAAATCGTGTATTTTTGTATTCTTTATTTTTAAAAAGTTTACATTGTTTGTATAAGTTGTTATTTTAGAATTTGTCATTTATAGGTTCATTGAATGACTTAGTTGTGTAAACAATAATAAGAAAAATACACTCGTTTAAATTTATCGTGCGAACAATGATCTAGCATCAAAATTTGTGAGTATGTCCACCGCTATCGATGAATTATGATCCGCGATCATAGGTGATGACAATCACTCAAATCGCAAGGGTAACAATCATGGCAAATGATGAAGAATGATCAAATGTAGGTTTTACCTCCGGATATTGAACAAATTTTTATATCCATGATGCAAAGTGTTGTAAACGCATTAAGTTTTATAATTCTCCTATGCATAGTACCTAATTGTTATAGTGTAGCATAGGCAAGACTTGGGTATTGGTGGAGGTTGCGTATAAACTAAAATATCGTTTGAACGTCTTAGAAAGTGCACTATTTGTTTTTCTCGTTGTATTTATTGTGTGAGTTGCGGCTTGTTGATCCTAGGTAACTTAATAGACTTTAAGAGATTTGGGGGAGACTAAGATTCATAGAATTAGGGACTTCGGCACCTCTCCACGACCAATATTAAGGAATACAACGCTTCAACTAAAACAAGAATATGGCAATTCAACAAATCAGTATGAGATAACTAGGGAGTAATAAATCTATGTAAACACGCTTGTCCACCATAAGATTTTTCACCACAATTTACTTTTTCGTGTTTTTAGTTTTATAAATAGTTTTTTGGTTAGTTGGTTAGCAATTAATTCCGCCCACTATTTCAAAACCGAGATTTGACTTGATTTCATAAAAATATGAAAACACGAAAAGAATCACCCCTCACCTCTAGACTTATCTCGACATACACTTCAACCTAACGATACTATTCCCATAAAGAACGATCAATCCCCCAGATTTACCTATACTACACTACAACGATCAGGTACACTACCTGGAGGATTGCAAACTTTTCAAGATCCCTTGAGAAGTAAAACTTTTTGCGAGGTCTTGCAAATCCCGCATCAATTAACAACTAGGTTTCATATGATCCTAAGCAAACACTAGTTGATTTAGCCTAACATAGTAATAATAAGAGAAGCAATTAAATAAATCAAGCAATAACACATAAACATGAATGAATGATTGATTAAATAACTTATCTTAAGAATACATAAGTTCTTCAATGGCAAAAAAGACCTAAAAAGCCGCTAAAAACTGACTATGGTTTGGTGGTAAAAGTTCCTCCAAAGTTGCACACTAAATAATGAAAAAAAATGCATTTATATTTATAGATTTCTGGTTTTGACGGCGTTAGTAAGGGATTGTGACATCGTCAACTCACTACCTATCAGGGTTTCGTTTTGCATCGACTTAGTTGTAACGGCGTCACTAAGGAGTTGTTAAATAAACATTATTTTCCTTTAAGGTCAAGTTACAAATATTCATATATTATGTAAAAAACCGGATAAACAAATGATTGAAGTTATCTATATCTATATTCAGGTTACGTGGTAGGGCGAGTCTTTAACTGGGCCTGAACCCGATTAAACCAATTTGGGTCAGGTTACTCGGGTCAAATTTTTTATTCGGGTCAACCCAAATACTAAATCGGGTCAGGTATCGGGTTGAAAAGATTTGGCTAACTCAGGTTCGAGTCGACCCAATTTAAGGATTTTATTTTCTTATTTTTTGATATATTTTTATAAATTATGTATGTAAAAAATAATTGAATTTGGCCATTTTTTTAATCATTTTACGCATATTCGGGTTGACGCAAATACGGACCCGACCCGACCCGAGTTCAAATAAAGTCGGGTTCGGGTATGTTATTTTAGCATTGACCCGATTTTGACTTGATCCGAATTGACCCGAACCGGACATTGCCTGCCCGATTAACACCCTAATCACACAACAGAGTCACGTTTTTTATTTGTTTAATTTTTCATTTGAGCAGAGCAGGATTTCTCCCACATTTTTTCACTTGGGTTTCTTTTCTTCTTTTCACTTACTAGACCCACATACACATGAACCCTAGATCACTTTTTACTTATTCCCAGTGGACGACGATTTGTGTTCAATTTTTTTTTAACAATCGAGTATACAATTCTGCTCTAACATCCATGTAATCATTAATTCGAGGTGTTGATGGGTTAAATTAAAGGGTTGTTTAGTCCGGATTTTAACACCTCCGATACCAATCACTGGTTTATTTTTTTCAAGGTTTGCATTTTTATTTATTTATAATTATAAGTTTTAATTGAAATTTTAGTTTGTTTGTAATTAGGGATCTAACGGTAACATAGGGTTTAATTTTGTATTTTATTTAGAAATTAATCAAGTTATGGTGTGCGTATTCTTTAAATTTACAAATGTTAGTCATGTAAATTAGATTATTGTTGGCATTTCATCTCTAATTGCCATTTTTTTTATTGATATCAGAGAACATGACATGAGGTATGGAAATATAGTTGACTGGACAGAACATGAAAGCCTTCTTTACCAATCATATTTTATGTTGTATTGAGTTTTTGGCATTTATACGTGAATACTCTATACGCTTATTTCATTATTTGGAAAGTACAACGTAGGAGTTTGCTATTCCGATAATAGAGTATTCTCTTGTATTTGTTATTTGAATTATCATTTGGTTATGCAAGTTCATAGTTACTTATCCTATGGTATGATTACCATCAGTTGAACTAGGAATTTGATATTCAGTATCACAAGTTTGGTATTCTTCTTGATTAGCCAAGAGTTTACGATCTCGGTATGCGTGGATTTGGATTCGTCTTTTTGATTTTTGGCCTTGTTTGGTTGGGGCGAGACTACTTGGGATTGATTATTTTAGATTATTTGTGACTATATTTTAAGACTTGTGGCTTATCTTGTGAACTCATTTGGTTTTGGTTTTGGTTTGACTCGATAGACTAGCCGAGAGAGTGTTTGGATTTGTTTTACTCTCGGTAAGATATTGACCCGTAGGTCGTGTTAGTTTGGAATGTGATGACCTTATAGTGGAGATGATTGAACATTATAGGTGATATAGCCACTACAACTTTTATTTTGGCATGGAGGGAGCTGTTCAATAGTTTTCTTAGGTACATCAGATGAACCACTGTTATGTTTGATTCAATGAAATATCCTTGCAGCTAAAAATAGATGGCGGCTTCTTGCATTTTCTAGCGGATGCTGCAGCTATAGCTGTAAGTTTTTTTGCTATCTGTGTTTTCATTAATCGGTATATACTCCCTCCGTCCCTTATTAAATGTCTATGTTTGACTTTTTAAGTCTTTATTTATTAACTTTGACCTTGAATATTTTTACTTGTGTTATATAGTATTTGATAAAAATTATACGCAATGAAAATACATTTAAAACTTAATTCATTCATATATTTTGTATCAAATATTATATTAAACAAACAAAATTATTTAAGGTCAAAGTTGAGAAAGAAAGACTTTGAAAATTCAAACATGACATTTAATAAGGGACGGAGGGAGTATAATCTTTTGCCATAGCTGACATGATATCTGAAGCTTTGCAGTTTCAATATGGTAATCCTGATAAACTTTGTACTCCTATGACCGAGGCTAAGAAGGCAGGAGCTGATCTAGTAGTAATCCAAAGTCTATTGTAAATTCTTGTTTCTAGAGTTTATTTCTGCTATAATCTTTGATTAATAATAAAAATGTTGATACAGAATGCTTATGCAAATTACATAAAGGAATATTATGTTGGAAGTTTTGGAGCGGAAGTTCAAACATATAACCAATAAAGTCTAAAACGGACCACCCTCAGTGACTCGAGTGGTGATCGGTTATGGTGGTTCAAAGTTTGTACCGAAGTTGCTTACTTCGAAGTTGCACCTGCAAACGATAGCATCCACTCTTCAAAATTTCACATGGCATGCATATAGATCACATTCATATTCTCTTTATTATTTCTTGCTTTTTCATGAATTGGTATTTTAATCTGAGTGTTACCACATAGCCATTGGTCTGTTAATTTTTAAGATTTGATTGTGATAGGTACCATCTTGATCTATGCAAAAATGTGTTTGGAGATGGTGTATATCTGGTTGTTGATGCTACTAATTTGTACTACGGGGGCACCGACATTGCTGGTATATACATTACTAATTTACTCACTGTTCCATCTAAATTGCAAGTAGTGGTGGCAAAATGGGCAGGTCGAGGGGGTTGGTTTGACCTACCAACACTTTTTTTTTTCTGTGAATTGTAACTAAAATATGATTACAAAATACTAATTATGATAGAATAGATAACACGTTTTAGGAGGTTGTAATCATTCATTACAACTTTCGACCCGTTTAATATGCTTGATCCATTTCTTTTTTGCTAATTTTTTTATAACCCGCTATTGATAAAATACATCTTTTGGGACCATTTTTATACCATTATACTTGATACCTCTAATTTCAAAATGTCACACTTTTAATGGCGTTGTTTAGTTTTGGTAGGTTGTTAAGCTAAATGGAGTATATTTGCTTATCGTCAATTGTCTTCATTACTATTTTCTAATGACCTTGTTTTGGCCCACAAGAATCATCTATTTCCATCATTGAAGGGTAGTGTAGACATTTGATTAGTAGTAAACTCATATGGTTGATCTACGAAGTAATTATCTCTATTTTTATGGGATAGATGGGCACACATATCTGTTGTGTGTGTGCACCATTTATTATTATCGCATATTAAAAAAGGCAAAAAAGGAAATTTAAGTAATTATTATGTGCTTAGTCGTTGCTTATCATATGATATAATGTAAATGATCATCGATTGAAATCTAATGTCGCAATATCTTCATGCAGGTTCAAAGATTGTTTAATGGATCATAAGAAGATTGTTTAATGGATCACAAGATCTGCAAATAGTAAGTCTCCGGTCTCCACCCTAATCTCTTGGCAGAAATTATCTTTTCAATTTTTTACTTCTTTTCTTTAAATGTTACTATGGAAAACTAGAAGGGGGGGGGGGTTGAATAGTTTTACGTCTTCTTAATTTTATTATGAAAACTTAGTTTAGTTTTAAAACCTTGTTTGCTTTTAAAACTTTGATTCAATCTTATGTGAACTCAAATCTTGAACAATATGAACAAGTATATCTAAGTATGAAGAATAATAATAATGTAAGCTAAGTATGTGAAATCAACACATGCATAATATAAACAATTATATCTATATACAATAGATAATTACGTAATCGTTTATTCTATAATCCTTAGTTATATTTTGTATGAAAACTATACTTGATCGAAATGATCAATTATATGTATGTTGTCTTTCTAGTTTGATTGTAAAGACTTAGTTTTGTGGATGAAACTTTTGTTTGATCTTTAAGTGAAATTAACACTAGCACTATATGAGCAACTATATATATACTTTTACGTCTACGAAAGTAATAACAATATAAGCAAGAAAATAAGTAAGAGATGGAAAGATCAAACCGGGAGACAAAGCATTTATAGTGGTTCGGCTACAAGGACACCTTCCTTGCCCTACTCCACTCCCCGAGTCACCTACTCGAGAGTTTTCTTCACTATATCAACAAGCGCCCTTATGGCGGAGAAAACCTTACACACCAATTTACACACCGATTTACACACCAATTTACACACCAATCTACACACCAATATTCACACCACAACTTCTTCACACCTAAGTCACAACTTCTACACACCTTCTTCAAATCAATCTACTTCACAACTAACTACTCCACATCTATCTTCTTCACACCAATCTAGCTCCTAACTTTTCTTCTTCACACCAAGCTACTAACTAATCAAACAATCTATATCTAGCACAACTATCTACAAACAAATATTCACAACAATCTTCACTAAGAATATGTAAATAATCTTGATGATGCACCAACAACTTGGATGTGGAGATCACAACAAGTTGTAATACTTCTTGTCTTGGGGGATAAAAGTATTCTTCTCTTGCACTTGAGAGGATGAAGTAAGAATCATTTTGAAACAAAGGATAATGTATTTATGATCAAAGGATTTGGAGAATAGAAATGAGATCTAGAACAGAAAGTTTTGGGGTGCAAAAGGTGAGAAAATTCTGTGGGATGAACCAGTATTTATAAAGAAAAAATTACTGTTCTGGAGCGTGGCCAGTCCCCTTAATAATTAAGGGGACCGCCTAGTATAATTAAGGGGGCCGCCTAGCAAAAAATATTTTTTCTTCAGATTTTTTTGTCTTTTTGTGGGGGAGGTTTTTCCTGAAGAATCTAGCCGTTTTTTGGATTGAAATTTGAATTCAAAATATTTATTTTGAATAAAACATTTCTTATAAATACAAAAATGTTTTGTATAAGTTTAAAAATGTTTGTCCCACTTTAATAAAATGTAAGGTTTGTAAAAATAAAAATTCCTTTGATCATAAAATGCATTAGACACTTTGTTTATTCATACCTTAAGTGATATGGATGCTAAAGCAAATATTTACGACTAAATACTTGTTTACGTCATAATTTGTAGTTTAATGAGTTTGCGTTTTGTGATTATCAAAACATTGAGATATCGATATATGTTAATAATATTTTTAGGCATTATTTATATCAACAATCTCCCCCTTTTTGATGATTACAAAACCTAAACTCATCAAGTCTAAAAATTAATTTTTAGACATGTATTTAGTGAGTTTATATTCACTTCTATCCCATTTTGTAGAATCGAAAAGGTTATGCCGGCTAGCTTCATAAATGAAGTTAAACGGGATGAAAGCTCCCCCTTGATGTGTGCTCCCCCTCGTTCGATGGCACCAAGGAATCGAGATATGGAATGCTCGCAAGAAAAATAGTAGAAGCACAAGCATATATAGAAGAATATGCAATATACGAATAACAAGCATAGCAAACAAATATTAAGGATGCATAACAATTAATTCAAAGTGATTATGTTAAAGATCCTAATTTGCCAAAGAGAGCCATCGGACTTGCTTGTAACAAAAGGTTGGTTGATTCGTATTTGAAAGTGAAAATCATATGCATATAGTATGCTTAGATGGTTGATGATGGAGTGTTTGGAATGAAGATGGTTGAGTTAGGGTAAGGTTGTTGGATTAATGGAGGTATATGTTTGGGTCATGAATGTTGGAGAGTTTGGTGGTGGAGAGTTTGTAGCGGAAGAGGTTGATTAAGGTTTTGGATGTTGTTCAAGTGAGGGTATTGGATGTAATCTAGTGAGAAGATATTCAATCCAAGTGAAGTGTTTATTGAATGCAATGGTTTTTAGGAGAAAGATGCAACAAGGTCAATTGTTGACATGCTTCTCAAGTTGATTTATGTTGTGTGATGATGAGGGTGATCTAGATGAAGGTGGATCCAAATTGCATTGAGCAAGATGTAAGGCTAAAAGAGCACTAAGCTCATGGGCTTCTTTTAGCGCTTCAACGAACTTCAAGTGTTCGGAGGAAGGTGATGGTGGTGGAGCATGATAGTTGTCTTGGGTGAGGGTTTGAACATGCAACATAGGAATGGCATGTGAAGTTGTAGGATGTGATGGTGATACTCTTGGTGGTGGAGACATGTTTGAGCTTGGGTAATCATGAAAACATGATATGGGTGGAAGAGATGCTTCATGAGTAGATGGTGTTTTTGTTAAATGAGCAACATGTAAAGTGTTGGTAATGAGGTTGGGATTGTGCATGCTCATCATAAGAAGGAGCATTAGTCGAAGCACGAATGGATGATTTGTTGTTAAATGGATGATTTGTGTGAGAGTGAGGTTTAGGTGTTGGTTGATTACGAACAACATCGCTTGAGTTGTGAAAAGATTATGAGGTTTGAGTGTAATATAGAAGGATATGGGTGAGTAAAGGTTTTTGATATGTAATGTTGGTGAGAAGGAGAGTGAGGTGTTAGGTAAGTAATGTTTGACAACATAGGAGGAATTTGGTGTTGGATGTTTGACAATAAAGGAAGTTAGGCTTTCTTCTCCAAACAAGTTTCTTGGTGGTTTTGGTTTAATGGGAGAGGAGATGATGAGATGAGTGGAGATTGAGAGGAATGAGAGTGTTTATAATGTAGGATTGGTAGGATCAAGAATGGATAAACTTTGATAGAAGGTTTTGGATAGAATAGGTTTGTGAATTTTTGGAAGTGTAGGATGAAATGGGCTAAAAAATAGAAAAAGGAAACAACACCTTCGACCATCAGATGGCCGGTCCCCTTAATAATTAAGGGGGCCGCCTTATGATTTAAGGGGGCCGCCCATCTGGTGATTCCCAGATTGCCAGAAAAGGGTTTTTGGTAGTGAATTGCAGAAAGGTTGTGTTTTTGGTTTCAAACAAGTCCAACTCTTTGAGGCAATTAAGCATATACTAATTATGTAGGCAATTATGTAGCCAAAGCATGTTAATCAAAGAGATTAAGTAAACAAGCAATTTCATCTAGCATGCAAACATACTCATCAAGCAAGTAAAATATAAGTGCTAGGAAACAACAAGCAACATCAAGTATTTCATAACTACATAACTAGGAGGATTAATCCTAATGTGTATCAATGTGCATTAAGTGGGTAGTTATGATAGCATGGATTTCTAGACTTGTTACAAACAAAGTCTTAATGAACAAACCATGGTCCTCTTGATCTGATTTAGTTCACTTATAAGTGTCATTTATATAAATATAGATGACAAATATGAGATCACCATGCATGATTTTAAAAGAGACGTTTTTAGCATTATTCAACAATGTTTGAAAGTAAGTTTTCACTTAGATGTGAGAGTTATTTGAATAAAATAGATTGGGTTTTTACTTCAAAATGTGTGAATGAACGGTAAAGAATATTTTCCCAATCTTTAGTTTTGATTAAAACAAAATTGTGGATATTGATAGTGAAAACATGTTATTTAGAAGTGGGATAGTTATTTGAAAAACTATTTTTCAAAATGTGAGGTTTTTGCATATTTTTAGAGATATTAGATTTTTGACAACAAATATCATAAATCAAAAGAAAAAAAATGTTTATTAAAGATCTCATGCTCAAGAGGATTGGTTAAGTCTATTATTATCTCATGCTATCGTTTCTACATATCCTATGATCCTAAAGGAAATGAAGACGATAATTTATATGTTAAATGCGAGAGTGTTGAATGGGGTAAAACCTAACATCTATAGTTCCTTTGTTTTCGCACGCTTATCTAACTTAATGCCATAGTCTATGAGAGCTTGTTTCATCCATAGTTTTCTTACGTGAGGGATCTAATCCTACTTCTATATTAACGATTGATCCACTTAACTCAATTCACTTCATCACCATGAGTTTGCTAATAGTGGATATAGAAGATTTCCATTTTCTATTTTGTTCGGCGATGAACAATTTTATCTTATTCCTAGGAAAGTCAACCAATAATGTTTCTAGGTTATAAGAATATAAGCAATTATGTACTAAGCATTAATCTAACTAATCATTTATCTAAGCATGCAAATTATAGTGATGAACTTAAAAGAAACGCGTACCTTTTAGTCTTCAATGGAATATCTTCAAGCACTTCAAGTGACCATGTTGACTTATAGACGTCATTTGTAGATGATATTCCAACTTCTTTCAAGATTGACAACTTAGCAACTTGGTCCCCATTGTCTCATTGGTCCAAAGTTGTTTGGTCCAAACATATTTAACATTTGGCTAGGATGCATGTATGGTGGTAATATTTCCCAAGGATTGTAACTTGGTTGACAATTCCACATTTGATTTCTAGTGTTATTGTAATATTGTCTATTTTGATTTCTTCTAGGTTGAGGTGTTTTAGATCTTGGATGATGATTGTTAGGTTTTCTTGGTGGTGGAGTTTTAGATCTTAATTTAGGTTTAGAGGATCCTACTTCGGTCTTTAAGGATGGTTTATAAAAAGTTTTTACTTTTTCATCATTCGAAATGGGTATTTTTCTATCTTTTGTATGTATATACTTAGGATTTGATTCTAATGATTTTTGTTTACTAGATTCACATTCAACCTTTATACTTTTATTTTCACTAGTTGAAACATTAGTTGAAGTTAATCCTAGACCGGTTTTATCTCCCGAAGTTTCTTGAACACTTATTATTTTCTTAAGTGGGTTACTACAATTTTTAAACTTGTCAAGTTTGAAATTTTCATTTTTAAGTTTTTCGTTTTCATTTTTAACCTCTATGCATGTTTTACATTCTATAAAAACTTCTTTTCCTTTTTCCAAATGTTGTAGTCTAATTTTTAATTCGAGTACTTCATTTTCTAATAGATTATTAATAAGTTTTAGTGACTTATTTTTAGCTATAACTTTTTGACCTAATTTGCATAACCTATTATATTCACTATCTAGGTCTTTTTCGTCTAATGATAAATTTTCGTCACTAAAGTATTTGGTTTTGGAACGTACCTCGCTTGATGTCTTAGCCATAAGACATTTCTCCTCATTTGTGATTTCTTTCTTGTCCTCATCGCTATCACTCCAAGCACCTCCAATGAACGCTTTTTGATTTTGATCTCTTGACATCATTGGACACTTTGCGATGAGATGATTTGGATCACTACATTTAAAACACTTCCTTTCATTATATGGTTGCCTAACGTATCTTCTTTGTCTTTTGAAGAATTTCTTGAAGTCTTGTACGGCCATAGCATACTCTTCAACGTCACTTTTGGAGGTTGAGCATTCTTCGTCACTAGAGTCCTTTTTAGCTTTCAACGCAATTGATTTGCTTTGCTCCCTTTTTCCTTTGACCATCTCGGAGTCTTTCTTTATTATTTCTTCGTAGACCTTTAAGTTACCGATCAATTCGTCAAGTTGTAGAGTTGACAAATTCCTTGATTCTTCAATAGCCGTAACTTTAGCTCGCCATTTTGGATGAAGAGCCCTAAGAAATTTCCTAACAAAATTCTTACTAGAAAAATTCTCATCAAGTGCTTTTAAACTTGTGATGATAGTGTTAAACCTAGCAAATGCATTATCTATTGATTCGTCTTTCGGAATCATAAATTGTTCATATTGTTGAACAAGAAGATGTATTTTATTATCTTTGACTTGGCTATTACCTTGGTGAGTAATTAATAAAGAATCCCAAATTTCTTTTGCGGTTTTACACATAAAAATTCTTTCATATTCTTTGCGTGGTAACACATTATAAATAACCATTTTAGCCTCATTATTTTTTGCTAGTTTCTTTTTCAAATCATCATTTTGTTTTTCAAAAGATACAATTTCATCCTTTTTAGTTTCAAAATTATATTGAATGGGGGGAAAATCACCAAAGGTAATGACATGCCAAAGATCAAGATCTTTCGATTTCACATAAGTTTCGAATCTATTTTTCCAATATAAAAATCCATCACTTTCAAATAGTGGTGGTCTTTGCATAGATTGCCCTTCTAAATATTTTTCAGATTCCATAGATCGTTGCAAGTTTTAAAATACAATATATTTAAAAATCTCGCTTGACGTGGCTCCTGATACCAATTGTGGAAAACTAGAAGGGGGGGTTGAATAGTTTTACGTCTTCTTAATTTTATTATGAAAACTTAGTTTAGTTTTAAAACCTTGTTTGCTTTTAAAACTTTGATTCAATCTTATGTGAACTCAAATCTTGAACAATATGAACGAGTATATCTAAGTATGAATAATAATAATAATGTAAGCTAAGTATGTGAAATCAACACATGCATAATATAAACAATTATATCTATATACGATAGATAATTACGTAATCGTTTATTCTATAATCCTTAGTTATATTTTGTATGAAAACTATACTTGATCGAAATGATCAATTATATGTATGTTGTCTTTCCAGTTTGATTGTAAAGACTTAGTTTTGTGGATGAAACTTTTGTTTGATCTTTAAGTGAAATTAACACTAGCACTATATGAGCAACTATATATATACTTTTACGTCTACGAAAGTAATAACAATATAAGCAAGAAAATAAGTAAGAGATGGAAAGATCAAACCGGGAGACAAAGCATTTATAGTGGTTCGGCTACAAGGACACCTTCCTTGCCCTACTCCACTCCCCGAGTCACCTACTCGAGAGTTTTCTTCACTATATCAACAAGCTCCCTTATGGCGGAGAAAACCTTACACACCAATTTACACACCGATTTACACACCAATTTACACACCAATCTACACACCAATATTCACACCACAACTTCTTCACACCTAAGTCACAACTTCTACACACCTTCTTCAAATCAATCTACTTCACAACTAACTACTCCACACCTATCTTTTTCACACCAATCTAGCTCCTAACTTTTCTTCTTCACACCAAGCTACTAACTAATCACACAATCTATATCTAGCACAACTATCTACAAACAAATATTCACAACAATCTTCACTAAGAATATGTAAATAATCTTGATGATGCACCAACAACTTGGATGTGGAGATCACAACAAGTTGTAATACTTCTTGTCTTGGGGGATAGAAGTATTCTTCTCTTGCACTTGAGAGGATGAAGTAAGAATCACTTTGAAACAAAGGATAATGTATTTATGATCAAAGGATTTGGAGAATAGAAATGAGATCTAGAACAGAAAGTTTTGGGGTGCAAAAGGTGAGAAAATTCTGTGGGATGAACCAGTATTTATAAGGAAAAAATTATTGTTCTGGAGCGTGGCCGGTCCCCTTAATTGGGTGCCGGTCACCTTAATAATTAAGGGGACCGCCTAATATAATTAAGGGGGCCGCCTAGCAAAAAATATTTTTTCTTCAGATTTTTTTGTCTTTTTGTGGGGGAGGTTTTTCCTGAAGAATCTAGCCGTTTTTTGGGTTGAAATTTGAATTCAAAATATTTATTTTGAATAAAACATTTTCTTATAAATACAAAAATGTTTTGTATAAGTTTAAAAATGTTTGTCCCACTTTAATAAAATGTAAGGTTTGTAAAAATAAAAATTCCTTTCATCATAAAATGCATTAGACACTTTGTTTATTCATACCTTAAGTGATATGGATGCTAAAGCAAATATTTACGACTAAATACTTGTTTACGTCATAATTTGTAGTTTAATGAGTTTGCGTTTTGTGATTATCAAAACATAGAGATATCGATATATGTTAATAATGTTTTTAGGCATTATTTATATCAACAGTTACTACCACTAAAACCTGTATTGTTTTATGACTTTATCTGTAGTGCCATCATATATTATCACTTGTAATAATTGTGGTCATGGAACTGATATGAGAGGATGCCCACAGTCTCCATTGGTCCTTGAAGGTTAGTAATTTTTTAAACAAAAAACTATAGGTCGCTAAAATTGACAATATTGGATAAAATGTGACCAGGTATGACAATATATATTGCAGGGAGCTCTAAAAACTGCAGCTCACTTGATGCGGTTAACAAAGTACGACAACAGATGATAGAACAGATAGACTTATGGCTATCACAGTGTCATGCAGTCAGTACGTATTCAGGTTAACCAGTCTTCAGAAACATATACTTGTAGTATAAATAATAGTTGCCGCCGCTCATCATCTTTATATGTTTTTACTAACATGGAGCTTAATGCTTATACATAGGTGTTTATTTGTAGGTGGTCCGTGAGGATTGAGAAAGGATGCATGATGACCCTGGACTAAGCTTCTTGTTTCTTTAATTTATTGTTTAATGTTACAAGACTTTATGTTGGATAGTGTCTACCTTATTTATGTTTAGTGCTTTTGTTATGACAATTGCTTATTTGAAATACAATTTTGTTTTATTTTATTAATAATTAGTTGATGTTTTATTCATATCGTAATAATAGAGTGTGCATGCTGAAAATAGCGTCCTATCATATGACTTGTCAGGACTTTGAAATTGTCCTATTAAACTTATTAACCGTCCTAACAATTAACTTTTAAGGACGCTTAACATTGTAAAAGTGTCCTAATATGTTGTTATTAGGACGTTATTTAGGTTGTTAATAGATATTTTATACGACCAAAGAATTGGTTTCATAATCTTCTTTGAGATATTAGAACCCTTTTTTTGGTGCTAAAGTAGCTATAATGTTATACGATAAGCGTTCTAACAATTATCTTTTAAGTACGCTTGTATGTGTATCAAAAGATTAAAAGTAGGTTATCACATGTTAGAACATTGTAAAAGTGTCCTAATATGTTTTTATTAGGACGTTATTTGGGTTGTTTATAGACCTATTATGAGACCATAAAATTGGTATCATAATCTTATTTGAGTTACTAGGACCCTTTTCTTGGTTGCTAAAATAGCTATGATGTTACATCATAAGCGTCCTAACAATACTTTTAAGGACATTTTTATGTGTCTCAAAAGATTAAAAGTAGGTAATCACATGTTAAAATAATGTAAAAGTGTCCTAATATGGTTTTATTAGGACGCTATTTGTGTTGTTCATAGACATATAATACGACCATAAAATTGGTTTCATAAGGGTTAGGACGCTTTGGACCTATTACAACCGCCTTACATGAAACGCTTTCATCCTTGGTCCTATTAAATGAAAGGTCCTAAAAAGTACCATTTTATGACGCTTACGGGGGTCCTAAAAAGCCACTTTTCTTGTAGTGTTCCCACACTAGTCGCACCTCGACCAGGGGAAGAATTGATTATGTACTTGTCTGCAACTCATGGAGCAGTCAGCGCGATGCTATTGACAGATAGGAACTCCATACAAACACCAGTATACTTTGTAAGTAAAGCACTCAAGAAGACATAGATTAACTATACCGCAATGGAAAAGCTGGTCCTAGCTTTAGTATTCGCAGCTAAAAGACTGCGCAGATACTTTCAAGCACACCCAATAGCAGTGATCACGAACCAACCTATCAAGCAAGTTATCTCTAAACCTGACGCATCGGGGCGGCTACAAAAATGTAGTGTGTTACTAAGCGAGCATAACATCTCTTATAGACCACGCATTGCGATTAAGGGGCAGATACTAGCCGACTTCATCATTGAGAAACCAGATACTGATGCTCCACCTTCAAGAAACGAGGTAGAACTACAGGAACCATGGGTTCTATTCACGGACAGATCTTCGTGCATGGATGGGTCAGGCGCAGGCCTTATCCTCACCAGCCCAGAAGGAATGGAACTTAGTTACGCACTGCGTTTTGAATTCACAACCACGAACAATGAGGCAGAATATGAATCCCTAATTGCTGGATTACGCATTGCAACTCGAATGGGTGTACGCAACCTAGAAGCAAATGTCGATTCCCGATTAGTAGCCAATCATGTGTTGGGCGAATATGTGGCTAAAGAGGATAACATGGTCCAATACCTCGACAAGACCAAATCCCTAATCCAAAATTTTGACAGGTTCACCATTAAACAAATTCCTAGAGGAGAAAATAGAAAAGCATATGCACTAAGCAAAATCGCATCTACAAGCTTTGCGCACCTGTCAAAACAAATATTGGTGGAGACCTTGAAGAACAAATCCATCTCGGAAATGGAGATATCCACGGTGATAGAAGAGTAGGATCCTACGTGGATGACACCTATCATCGAATTTATAAGCAAGGGTATATTACCCCATGAGCAGAAGGACGCTCGACGGATACGACGCACAGCGCAGAGGTTCGAACTTCGAGATGGTGTCCTCTATCGGTGCTTATTACTACAACCATGGCTTCGGTGCATTGGACCTCTCCAGGCAGATTACGTACTCTGAGAAATCCACGCCGGTTCATGCAGTATGCATTCAGGACCACGGTCCATTGTAGCACGAGCCTTGCGGTCAGGATACTATTGGCCTACTATGCATCGCGATGCGTGGGACATGATAAAGAAATGTAGCGACTGCCAGGTCCATAGACCCATCCCGAGCCAACCACAACAAGAGCTAACCTCTATCACTTCACCATGGCCATTCTATAAATGGGGTATCGACATTGCAGGCCCCTTCTCTGTTGCAGCAGGGGGACTGAAATTTCTCATTGTGGCTATAGATTACTTCACTAAGTGGATTGAAGAAAAAGCAGTAGCAACTATCACAAGAAACCAGGTAAAACGCTTTGTTTGTGAAAACATTGTATGCCGCTTTGGACTACCTGAAGAAATTATTTCAGACAACGGAAAACAATTATGTGATAACCCATTCAAAGACTGGTGCGCGCAACTAAATATTACACAACACTTTGCGTCAGTTAAGCACCAACAAACCAATGGTTTGGTGGAGCGCGCGAATCGTAGTCTGGGCGAAGGAATTAAAGCGCGTCTTGACAAACACAAAGGAAGATGGGTGGACGAATTATCGCACGTTTTATGGGTGCACCGCACGACAATCAAAGTTTGCACTGGAGATACATCATTCTCTCTTGTCTATGGGACAAAAGCTGTCATACCAGCTGAAATTGGGATGCCAATTATTCGTACAGCGGAAGTTAATGTAACAACCAATGACGACGAGCGACGTATAGATTTGGATCTATTAGAAGAAAGGCGCGAACGTGCAGCTATATGTGAGGCAAGAGCTAAGTTGAAGATGAAGGGATACTATGATGCTAAAGTCAGAACCACTTCATTCAGACCTGGCGACTTTGTATATCGTGCTAACGATGCAAGCCACGCAGAGGATACAGGAAAGCTTGGACCAAAGTGGGACGGGCCCTATGAGGTCACAGAAACACTAGGCAAAGGCGCATACAAGTTGCGTGATATGGATGGTCGTGAACTACAATGCACATGGAATATTTGCAATCTCAAGAGATGCTATCTTTAGGAAAGGCTACGGCCCACGCAAAGACACCTCTGCACTTTAGTAAGTGCTCAATAAATGTTCGTGTATTTACATTTTGTTTTGTTTAGGCAAATGTCTTTTCTTTTTTCAAAAACTTGCAAGAATTAATCAAATAACACGGTTTCTAGCTAACTCCGCGACACAGTTAACTTTATTGCTTACATCTTATTTATGTCTCAATATTGTTGATTTATCTTTTTACCTACATGGCGTGCATGCATTTATTAAGACCCACGATGGCAAAAAGGATGAGTAAACCTAATAAATAACTCGTTGAGTAAGACAGTTGCAAACCCATCAACATTGGATCACGTATCCTTGTTAAACACCTTACTCTCAAGACGTTGGAGTAAGTTCAATGTGCGTCCCACGAAGGATACGCAACAATGCACATTGTGCGCGTTTAACAATTTAGGAGTCAAGACTCTTGGTTCCTTGATATGGTATTTGCAGTACGCTGCAAGTTAACCCATACACTTATGAATTTTATATTCGCATATATATATATATATATATATATATATAGTACGTTATGGACTTAATATATAATTATAAAGGATCATAGATTCTACAATCCTTTCTAAGTACGTTTTGATCACAATTTGACTCTTGGATATCTTTTATGTGAAGACAAATAAACTAAGTACAAACATGATGACCCAAATATGCGTACAAACCAATTTCATTTTTATAAACTACGAGTTTATACAAGTGATAAATTCAACATACACACATGCAACAAAAAATGTGAATCTATTACAATAACAGCCTACATACTACGAGAGCGTCTATGCACTGAACCACCAACTTTGTACGCTGCACCCCTAGCTTCCTCAAGCCTCTTCAGCAGACTACTATCCTCCGGTGACACTGTCGTCACACTGACAGGAATCCCATCGGATCTGGGAATATGCGCTGCACCAACACCACAGAGTATTGCTTTCCCCTTTACACCTTTCTTCCTTGCGAGTCTTGTGGCATGGGCCTCCCAGGATGCCTTCAAAGAAACCTCTTTCTCAAGAGCAAAAGGGTTCAGGATGTCGCGTGGACGCGCAAATACAGGTACCTGTAGCTGCGATTCATCAGGCTTCAAAAAGTAGTCAGGATGTGCCTCTGCGTCCTCTGCTGCGTGCCTCGCCAGGGTTAACCCGTCCATAATGACACTTATGGGGTAATCCTGGTCGCGATCCATCTGAGCAATGTGAGGGAAATCAAACAACTTCATCTTCTCCATGGCAACAACAAGCTCCGCATATGCATCACCATTGTAGTTGGGCACTTCTTCAAGGGGTATCGTCAACATCTTGACCTCATGCAGCTCCTCCATAGCTTCAGCCTTACCATGCACCAAGGCGCATTGCACAATGTTCCCAAAGGCTTCCACAACTTCTTGGGACTCTAATGTGCCCATAGCAGCCAGGCGAAGACCATGACTGATTAGCCACCTGCGAATACAACACCATCCCCATTAGGCAACAATTTCTAGGAAATCAAATGCAGCAAGTTTGAAACATTTAAAGAAATCAAAAGGAATCAAACGCTACCTGCGCTCAGCAATGGAAGATACCAAGTGCGGGTACAGCTCCTCATCATATTCAATGCTAAGCTTGCGCAGCTTACTCCCTTGCGGAACTCATCCAATTGAGCGAAGTGCTTGCTCTTGTTCTGCTCCATGTACTTCAACCCCCATAGATAGGTGGACTTGTACTAGTCAAAAGCAGCACGCTCATGGCTCAATTGGGCCAATAAAGATGTCCTCTCATCAGCAAGCTTCTTAGAGTGCGCACTTGTTGACTCCATTGCAGCTTGAGCACTCGCCAAATGCGCCTTCAGCAGTGCAATCTCTTCATCCTTCTGCGCACTGCTACTCTCTTCACCAGCATACTTAGCCTTAAGCTGAGTAACCAATGAAGCCTGGTGCACCGCAGCCAAGCTAAGCTCCTCTATCAGCTGCTCCGTAGGCACATCCTCGCAGGCCTTCGAAGGATCCTCCACCTGAGGGTGATTCACCTTAGGTGGCGATTGCTCCGTATGCGCTGCATCACCCCCTGCAGCTTCATCACTGCATGCAAAGAACAAGAAGTCAAGGCATTATATCGAAGATATATAAATAAATAAATAAATAACAAAAATAAAATAAAAGAGAGAAGAAGAAACAAGACATTGTTTTCATTACTTACTTGGGAGAGGAGGTCTCTGCAGTATCCTGCGCAGTAACGGATGGCGACGCATCCTCATCAGATGACACATCCACAGTAATGATGTGGCGTCTTCACTTGGATATGCCCGCGCCACTGTCGCCAGAAGCCTTCTTGCGCTTCACTCCCTGATGCGCCTCTTCAGGATCACTGTCAGTCTTCAAGATCCCCATGCCCTCCGAAGACTCTGTGCGTGAAGGCTCTGGGGATTGCACTTCCTGAGAAGGGACACTGCGCACAGGGGTCACCTCCAATAGGGGTTGGTCGACATTTGCTGACTCCTCCTACGCATACTCCATTATGCACCCTGCTGCGGCTTCCAAAATTGGTGTCTCACCCTCCTTTAAAGGACGCACCCCCATGGTTACTTGTGTGGGCTTCGCTAGCCTCACCACGCTAAACAAATCCATCTCTGCGCAACAAGTAACAAACAACAAACAAGATGGAGTTACGTATAGTTACAATATAAAAGAATGCTTACACTACATATGCGAAGGAACGGAAGGATAAGCACCCACCCCGGTTATCCTCATCCAGAAAAGTTGGCACCTCATCCACGCCTCGAAAGTAGTTGCGACTAATCCCCATGTGCACCAAAAACTCTTTTGGGTAAGAGTTGATGGGGATTCGGTTGGCATTTATTGTCTCCGCGTCATCTGTGTTGTACGTCCCGGGGTCTGGGCTCTAATCCTTTGGTAACGTCCCCTGGGTATAGAACTCAAAGATACAGGGGAACACTTTATCATCCACCTAGAAAAACCTCTCCCTCCAGTTCCTAAGTGCGTCTACCTTTTCCGTATAACATTGAAGGCGCCCTGCGCTTCGAAAAGGACACCCACCCGTTTGAACACGTTGTGTGATAAAACGCGCGGAAAAGATTGATGGTTGGGTTAATGGCCAGTAAACGACAGTTTACTTCAAAATTGGTTATCTTCGCTGCGCCTATACAGTGCAGCAGGGATATATGAAAGCGATAAAAATTGAGCACGTCGCTCAAGAATAGTGATATGGGCACGCGCTGATTCACAAATTCAAAAAAGCGCGTGTATACCCCTACCTTTCCCTCAGGAAAATCAGCAATAGATGCGGCCGCCACCGGTACTACCGGATGCAATGCAAGGGGAATATAATATGTAACACCCCAAAAATTGGATGAGCAGCGGAAGTCTAATCAGGGGCATTACAGTTTAGTACACAGTCATATTCATAGAAAACAATTCAAAAGATAGTCAATATCATTCCATGAAAACTCAAATAGTCAGAGTTACAAACATTTTTCCAAAATGTTAATTGTTTCGCAAAAGAAGTAATGAGTTTGTAAAGAATGATATAATTATTGAAATAAAAAGGGAGGTCCTGTGTGCCCTTTTGCCAGCTCCCTGCCGCCATGCTTGCTAATTTCCTGAGATAAACATGCTTAAAAAGTCAACACAAAGGTTGAGTGAATCCATAGTAGTTTAAATAGTAATAGTGTGAACACAAGTCAAGCATTTGAAACAAACAAGCCAAGATAGACAGGTCTTGACTAAACTGGTGAAATATTGCTCCTAAGCCTCACGAAACGCAAGCCTTAACATTGATTTGACATATAATAAAGATAATAACAATCACCTACACCACAGCTGATGTAAATGACAAGGGGCCCTCGGTGACAGGAAATGTGCCAAATTTCCATAATAGCTCGAATATAGCACACCTCCTGCCAAGTGATCACCTTGACAGAGGTGGGCTGCCATTCCAATAGATCTATCAACTATATTCGCGCTCACTGGCAAGTCATTAAGGTTCATGATATGAGAGACTTGTAGCACAGGTGTCAACTTAGGCAATATCAGGTGATAACAGCATACAGAAAAATACTTGTGTTCGATTTAAACCATGTATCTCCCCACAGGGTTTAAAAACAACAATTAAAATGTGGGACCATGAACTTACCTGACAGGTGTGTGTGAATCACAACGGTGCTCAAAAGTGATGTTGTACTGCTACGACTAGCAATGAAATTCCTCCGACTTGCGACCTAAATAATACATTGTAATCGGTGTTTTAGATTCGTTTCGTAATTGACATGTGAGATGTCTCGTGTACAGTGATATCCGTTCGGGTGTCTTAATATATTCCAAAATAACTTTACGTAGTTATTTGTATCGTTGTTACGAAACGGTGTCCAATAAATGTTAATTAGTTTGTGAAAATACTATCGTTAAAAATATTTATAATTAAATATTTTTAGTAAAGTTATATATTTATTTTTAAGTTACAAAGTATATACATATATACATATAAAATCAAATTATACAAAACAATTAATTAATAAAATACCTTCGTCGTATTTGACCCTTAACTTTATTAAAGTTACATCTTTTACCCTTTGGTCAAAAATAATTACATTTTGGTCCTTGTTATGACTTTTATACTTTATTACTTATGCTTTGGAAAAATTACAGTTTCTACCCCTCGTTCTCATTCAAAATTGACAGTTTTACAAAGTGGTCCGAAAGTTTGTGATTTTAACACTTTTAGTCCCTTAACGTGGGACTTTTGCAAAAATAGTCCAAAATATAGTTTTTGACAAGTTAACTTTTATTTTTATAAAAGTCACTATTTTTATCTTCTAAAATTTATAAAAATCAGTTTTTATAAATTTATTATCATTTCGAAAATCCTATAATTTCTAGTCGAAAATTCATAAGAAAATTTGATTGGGCTCGTTAGCCCGGTTAAGGCCCAAAATGGGTGTAGTTTGATTTAAGGTGATGTTCGACTAGGATTTGGTTTTGGTCTTGTTTACGTAGTAATAAATCGTGTAAGGTTTGCATGTTTCGTGGGTTTGATTAAGTGTGAGCCAAAGAATTAGTGTGTCGCAAAATATGCATGTATTGTACGTGTGAAAATGAAACGGCGAGGCCTTTCCTCAAGGATGTCGAAGTGTGTAAATAATATAATTATAAGTGCAACGAATTTTTTTACTTAGAAAAATATGGTGTGTGTCGTATGCTAAGTGAGTGTGGTATGCATGATACGAGTAAAAGTAGAAAATGAAAAAGGTGATGATTAACTTACAACACCAAGTATGGTGGTGAGGATGTTCGTGTAGTGTGAGCAAACGAGATCAAGCAAACGTGACACCCTCTCCTTGTCTAGCGATCCCTTATCCACAAGAGTTACCCAACTCGTTCAACCCAAAACCTTGCTTGTGTGCTTCTTGATTCCTTGACAGTAACCATAGAAAAGAAATGAATAGAGTGTTTGTGATTGAGAATTTTGGTGGAACTTGAGAGTCTGTGAGATCTTGCATTAAATGTGGCTTATATAGGGCAGTAAAAGTAGTTGTGTGTTTGATCTTGTGAAACATGCTACTTAGTTGTCATTCGAGTGGAGACAACCTTGTCCATTAATCTTGCGTTCTTGTCATGTCGAGTAGGGGTGGTGAGGAGCAATAAGAGTTGACCTTGGATTAGTTTATGTTTAGCTAGGTTTAGTAGGGTATTAAACAATAGAGATTTAGAGCACATGTGGTAATCTTGTTGGGGAACATGAGGCATACGATCCATGGGGTATTAGAACTCTTGGTGTATATTTCGATTGGCCATTGTTTTGACGGCTCCAATGGTGGCTCTTTGTCACATGGAACAATGTCAATGGAAAGGTGGTATGCTTGTGTCGAGTTTGAGGGAACCAAATATAATCAAACGTGTGTATATTCAAAATGCAAAGGAGTTGGTTTCTGCTTCGTGTGACATACTACGCAAAAGAAAGAAATACATAACTAGCCATGTGGGCTTGTGAGTATTTCGGCCCAAATGAATCAAAGAAAAGAAACCATGGGGCTTGTGAGTGTTTTGGCCCAAAGAAAACAAAATAAGATTTGTGTCGGTGGGCTTGTGGTTTGTGCTCGGCCCACAAAATATGACGGGGTATCGGTGATTAGTATAATTGTGACTTTAGCCTCGGTGTCGGTTTCGGTTCGTGAAAACCATAAATATATAAACGGTGTCGTTATACGTATATATATACTTATATATACATAGTGATAGTAAATTTGTAATAATTAATATATACATATCGTTATATATATATTAATAATATCTCGGTGTCCAAATAGGGTGTCGGGTCGCAAGTGGGAGTTACCGGTGTTAACCTCATTGGGTGACATCCAAGAGTGACAATCGGATGAAATCAGGTGACAAAACATAATCGGGTGTCAAACAAACGGTGATCAAAACAATTGGGTGTTGAAACAAACAGTGTGTCATATAAAATTTCAAATTAGCCCGAAAAAATGGCTTAGTTTAGAATCATGTTGATATTTAGCATTAATAAATGACCTGGGATTTTACGGTGTATTACAGTACCCACCCGTTAGATTGGATTCGTCCCGGAATCCAAAGTTGAATCGGTGCTCGGGGTTGTCTCATCAATTAGTTGTGGGTATTTGGCACGCATTTGATCCTCGCGCTCCCAGGTGAACTCGGGTCCTCTCTTAGAGTTCCATCTGACCTTAACAATGGGAATGCGACTATGCTTAAGTCGTTTGACCTCCCTATCCATAATCTCAACGGGTTCCTCAATAAAGTTCAACTTATCGTCTATTCTGATCTCTTTCAACAGAATCACTAGTGTTTCATCTGATAAACACTTTTTCAAATTTGACACGTGGAAGGTGTTGTGCACTCTACTGAGTTCCTCAGGTAATTCAAGTTTGTATGCCACAGGATCGATCCTTTCAATGATCTCGAAGGGTCCAACGTATCTTGGGTTAAGCTTTCCACGTTTTCCAAACCTAATCATCCCTTTCCAAGGTGATACCTTAAGCATGACCTTGTCTCCAACTTGAAACTCTATTGGTTTCCTTCACACATCGGCATAACTCTTTTGCCGATCCCTAGCGGCTTGTAATCGTTGCCTAATCTTTACTATTTTCTCAGTGGTTTCAAGAATCAACTCGGGACCTGAGAGTTGTACATCTCCAATCTCAGCCCAACAAACTGGTGATCTACACTTTCTTCCGTAAAGTGCTTCAAACGGTGCAGCCTTAATGCTAGCGTGATAACTATTGTTATATGAGAATTCTGCTAACGGTAGGTGTTTATCCTAGCCTTTTCCAAAATCAATCACACATGCCCTAAGCATGTCCTCTAGGGTTTGTATAGTCCTTTCACTTTGACCATTAGTCTGTGGATGGTAAGCTGTACTCATATCTAACATAGTTCCCAAGGCTTTCTGTAAAGATCGCCAAAAGTTAGACGTGAAACGGCTGTCTCGGTCGGAGATAATAGAAATCGGCACTCCATGCCGGGAAACTATCTCTTTTAGGTACAAACGTGCAAGAACGTCCATATCATCATTCTCTTTGATTGGTAAAAAGTGCCCTGACTTCGTGAGACGATCGACAATAACCCAAATAGTGTCCAACCCACTCGATGTCTTGGGTAATTTCGTTATGAAATCCATTGTAATCCTTTCCCATTTCCACATTGGTAGCTCGGGTTGAATCAAAAGACCGGATGGTTTTTGATGTTCAGCCTTTACTCTTGAGCAGGTCAAACACTTACCGACATACTCTGCAATGTCAACTTTCATGTTTGGCCACCAATACAACTTCTTTAGATCGTGATACATCTTGTCCGAACCAGGATGAATGGAATATTTAGACTTATAAGACTCGTGCATGATGAGGTCTCGTATTCCTCCATACAATGGAATCCAACTTCTGTCCTTGAAACACAGCCTTCCATCTGGTTTCTTGACAAATCCATTCGTGCTTTCTGGCATGCCGTAAATCTTCTCGTGCGGTCTATTCTCTTCCTTAAGGGCCTCAGCTTGAACTTCAAGAATTTGAGACGGAAGTGGTGATCTAATTGTCATACCCAATGATCTAACTCTGAGGGGTCTAAGTCGTTCCTTTCGACTCAAGGCATCTCCTACAACGTTTGCCTTCCCCGGGTGATAACGAATCTCACAATCATAGTCACTTAGTAACTCTAGCCATCGACGTTGTCTCATGTTCAACTCCTTTTGATCTAAAATGTGCTGAAGACTCTTGTGATCGGTGAAAACCGTACACTTGGTTCCATATAGGTAGTGTCTCCAGATCTTAAGAGCGAATACTACCGCTCCTAATTCTAGATCATGAGTAGTATAGTTTTCCTCGTGAGGTTTAAGTTGTCTAGAAGCGTAAGCTATTACCTTAAGTCTTTGCATCAATACGACACCCAAACCTTGGATTGATGCGTCACAATATACCACGAAGTCCTCACTTCCTTCGGGTAGTGCTAATATCGGTGCTTTACAAAGCTTCTGCTTCAAGAACTGAAATGCCGATTGTTGCTCTTCTCCCCATTCAAACTTCTTCTTCTGTGTTAACTCAGTCAAAGGTTTAGCAATCCTTGAAAAACCTTCAATAAACCTTCGATAGTATCCGGCAAGACCTAAAAATTGGCGTATCTCGGTAGGACTCGTAGGTGACGCCCAATTTTTAATAGCTTCGATCTTGGCGGGATCAACATGAATACCCTTACTGTCGATAATATGCCCAAGAAATTGTACTTTCTCAATCCAAAAATCACACTTGGAAAATTTGGCGTATAATTTCTCTTCTCTGACCAGTGCTAGTATAGCCTTCAAGTGTTCTGCGTGCTCTTCCTTATTACGTGAATAAATAAGGATATCATCGACGAATACAATCACAAACTTATCCAAATAGGGTTTGCACACTCGGTTCATTAAGTCCATAAATACAGCGGGTGCATTTGTTAGACCGAATGGCATTACATGGAATTCGTAGTGACCGTATCTTGTCCTGACAGCCGTCTTAGGGATGTCTTCTTCCCTAACTCTCAGTTGGTGATAACCCGATCTCAAATCAATCTTCGAGTAGACACTCGATCCTTGCAGTTGATCAAACAAATCGTCAATCCTTGGCAACGGATATCGATTCTTCACAGTAAGTTTGTTCAACTCACGAAAATCGATACACATCCTGAAGGTTCCATCCTTCTTCTTCACAAACAACACCGGGGCTCCCCACGGTGATGAACTTGGGCGAATAAATCCTTTATCTGATAATTCCTGCAATTGCCCAGATAACTCCTTCATTTCCGACGGTGCTAGCCTATAGGGTGCTCGTGCTACGGGTGCTGCTCCTGGCATCAAGTCAATTTGAAATTCCACTTGACGAGTCGGCGGAAGGCCAGGAAAGTCCTCAGGGAAAACTTCTTGAAAGTTTCCGACTACTGGCACATCCTCGAGTCGCTTCTCTTCTGACTTCTTCTCGGTGACTTGAGCCAAAAAGACTTGACATCCTCGTTCGATATTCTTCACAACTTTGACGCAAGAAACGATGCTCAGACGTGTCTTACTTTGCTCTCCGCGAACAATCAGGGTTTCGTTATTCAGGGGAATGTGAACGACCTTTTTGTCACAAATGATCTTAGCGCGGTTCTCGGATAACCAATCCATTCCTATAACGACGTCTAAACTACCAAGTTCAATAGGCATAAGGTCAATGTCAAAGGGGGTGTCTAATAGTCGTACGGTGCAACCTCGGAGTATAGTGTTAGTGCTCACTAGCTTTCTATCGGCTAGTTCAATCTCATATGTGGTGTCTAGTTTGGTCGGTGTAATATTAAGTAAGGGTGCAAGGGAAATAGATACGAAACTTTGATCGGCTCCGGAATCAAATAAAACTTTAACGAGGTGGTTGTTTAAAAAGAACGTACCCGTGACTACGTTCAGATCTTGCTGGACATTTCCGTCTCCCAGCACGTATGCTCTCCCACGTGCATTGTTATCCTTATTAGGGCACTGACGCCTGTAGGGTCCTTTCTCTCCACAAGCATGGCATACCACAGCCACGGGTTGCAAGTTAGCTCCTGTAGCCTTGCAATCTTGTGTCTTATGTCCAATCCTTGAACATTTCCCACACTTGGCATAGCAGGGTCCAGTGTGATGCATCTTACACTTGTCACAGAATGGAAGAGGTTCAGCATACCTAGCATCCTTAACTGGTGTGGTGACATAAGCTCTGACATCTTCCTATCGTTGGTTCTGTTGATTGTGGTGGGTGTTTCTGTCATGGTGATAGTTACGGTTGGGGTTACGGTTGTTGTTGTTGTTGTTGTTGTTGTTGTTGTTGTTGTTGTTGTTGTTGTTGGTGTTGTTGTTGTTGTTTGCCTTCCGATCATCAAACTTCCTTTTGTGATCATTGTTCCCCTGAGCAGAGTTACGCTTAATCTCCCGGTCTAGCAGTCTTTGGGCAATAGTCATTGCTTCTTCCAAAGTTTGCGGCTTAGACGAAGTGATGTTTCCCTCAATGCTCCTGGGTAATCCCTCAATGTATCTTTCCAACAACTTTTCTAAATCGGGAACCTTTGAAGGGCAAAGTGTAGCAAGCTCCTGAAATCTCCTATCATAAGCCCTGAGATCATTTCCTTTCACAACCAACGTGTGAAACTCATCTTCTAACTTCTTGATCTCACCTCTAGGGCAGAACTTCTTCAACATCTTCTCCTTAAAGTCAGCCCAGGTAATCTGATAGGCCTCTTCCACACCAATCTTCTGAGCAGTTGTGTTCCACCAAGACAACGCGTCTTCCAACAATGTTCCAGTAGCAAACATGACTCTGCTCTCAGCGGCACAGCCGCTCATCACAAATACAGTCTCAGTTCGCTCAAACCATCGAGCAAGCTCTGTCACTCCTTCAGTCCCTTTGAAGTGAGATGGTTTACAAGCTATGAAGTCCTTATAGGTACACTTCTGAGTCGCAGCGGACTCGCTCTCAGCAGTGGCTCGGTTATTGCTACTAGTTCGTGCCATTGCAGCAGCCTGCTCTTCTAAAGCTGCAGCAACACTGTCGGCAACCAACTTTCTGATAGCAGCCTGGGTCATAGCGGGTGACGAGGTAGCAGTAGCGGTTTTCCTTGGGGCCATAACTCTATAAAATCGCAAGTGCATAAGTACAAATCCCAAACATCAATCCATAATAAGAGAAATAATGTAGCCAAACTCATAATAGTCGAGATCATCACAAAGTACATATCACAACCACACCATGAATACATACATCAACATAAACCATATCATTCATAAATAAACATCACGACATGTAGCAACACACATGGAAATTATAATGAATCTCAATATGGGAGCATAATAAAAGATCAGACAACTAGAACATCATAAATCAATATCAATACAGTACAATCATAACCAACATAAAGTTTTAATAATTTTGAATTCATTGTTACAAAACAATAAGATACAACATTATTAATGCCGCAGGCGGCAAGTTAAGATGTCTCTGAATGTAATGATATGTCATAGATCTATGAAGGTCCAGGTGCGCCTCCTGATCTCCTCTCCAGCTCTCTGATGATCCTGATCATCTCTAACATCTCCAAATCCCTAGATCTCTCACGGGCCTGAATCTCCTCAATAGTGGCTGACAGTGTGTGGATGGTAGAACTAGATGCGGCTAACTCCTGTGTCTGATGCTCCAGCATCTCCTATGTGATGACCGCAATCGCACTCAAATCCTCTATCTCATGCCTCTGAACATCTAGTCGATGACCATACTCAGTGCTGGTAGCCTGTGCCTCCTCGATCTCTGTCCCCATCATCTCAAATACCATCTCTAAAGCTGTCCTATGTACCACGAGGTTCTCGACCTCCTCCTGCATACCCTCAATCCTCTCCAAGGATATATCCTCAATAACGCTCAATAGCTCATCAAGACGATCCTCATGTCTCACTAATCTAGCAGCCAAAAGAGGGATAGTATGGTGTATCGGCTCCCCAGTGACTGGTAACACCACTGAAGAGCCATCTCCAAGCTCAGCAGCCCTAGGCGATCCCTTAACCAATCTCCATCTACTAATTTAATCCAACAAAAATGACCATCGGCGAGCATCAACCAATCTATGAATGCCGGGTGAGGTGGGGGTCTCAGTGGAGCAAGTGATGGTACAGGTGATGTAGTAGGTGATGGTATCGGTATGGTAGTAGTCTGAGAGTAGAAAACTGTGGGTGGTGGCATGGGTGGCAAAACCTCAGAAGTGTGGGGTGCGGTGTAAGTAGGTAACATGTAAGGATGTGGCTCAGGTGAGGGTGATACGGGTGATGGTGGAGGTGCTGGTGATGCCACAGGTGTCAGATCTTGCATAGAAACAGGTGGTAGTACAGATGTGGGTGATGGTATAGGTGTAGGTACAGGTGGTGTAACAGTAGAAGCAGGCAAAATACAGACTCGTTTCTGAGCCGTGCATTTGCGGGTAAAGTCTCCCTCATGATATCGAAACAACTCTCCGAAAGGCTCAGGCTCATAGGGCTCAAGAATCCTCACTTGCTTGTACCGCGAATCGGTGCAGGCGGGGATGGTGGTGGAATAGAAGCAGCAGTATCAGAAGTATCGGAGTCAGAAGACTCGTCATCAGCATCTGAACCGGTGTGGTGACTAGCAGGTGGTGTAGGACGATCATTAGCCGCAAGAAACTGCTGAGACGTCAGGTACTGATCATAAAGGTACTGCCCCTGTGTCATAGGTCCACAGACAGGACAAAAAAGAGGTTGAATAGCAAAAGAATCAATGGGTGTAGAAGCAACCTCACCCTCCTCAAAGGGCTCAGTATCAGCAGATGGGTCTCCAGATGGAACAGGAGATGGCAGGTGATACAGGTTGGGTGTCATGGTCAGAATCATGGGTGTCTCGGGTGTCATGGGTGTCATAGTCAGATAGGTCAATAGTAGGGTGAGTGGATGATGCCTGCACGACGTCGTCACTGTCGGACAAAATAATAACCGGGGGCGACATGGTACTGTAATATCCCAAAAATAGCAGTAATATAAGTCATTTAGTCTACATAATGCTACATGCACAGTGATCATGGTGTCATAGTGAGCTAAATGCAATGGGTGCTAAAAATCAAACCTTAAAATATAACGTTGGCAAGCGCTGGCACGGAGGGCACTTTGGTGATAAATAGTTTGTTTAAAAATCCGGTGAGGTTATAGTCCAATGTTTTGAAAAATCATTTGGTTCTCTATAACCATGGCTCTGATACCAATCTGTAACACCCCGAAAATTTGATGAGCAGCGGAAGTCTAATCGGGGGCATTACAGTTTAAGTACACAGTCATATTCATAGAAAACAATTCAAAAGATAGTCAATATCATTCCATGAAAACTCAAATAGTCAGAGTTACAAACATTTTTCCAAAATGTTAATTATTTCGCAAAAGAAGTGATGAGTTTGTAAAGAATGATATAATTATTGAAATAAAAAGGGAGGTCCTGTGTGCCCTTTTGCCAGCTCCGTGCCGCCATGCTTGCTAATTTCCTAAGATAAACATGCTTAAAAAGTCAACACAAAGGTTGAGTGAATCCATAGTAGTTTAAATAGTAATAGTGTGAACACAAGTCAAGCATTTGAAATAAACAAGCCAAGATAGACAGGTCTTGACTAAACTAGTGAAATATTGCTCCTAAGCCTCACGAAACGCAAGCCTTAACATTGATTTGACATATCATAAAGATAATAACAATCACCTACACCACAGCGGATGTAAATGACAAGGGGCCCTCGGTGACAGGAAATGTACCAAATTTCCATAATACCTCAAATATAGCACACCTCCTGCCAAGTGATCACCTTGACAGAGGTGGGCTGCCATTCCAAAAGATCTATCAACTATATTCGCACTCACTCGCAAGTGATTAAGGTTCGTGATATGAGGGACTTGTAGCACAGGTGTCAACTTAGGCAATATCAGGTGATAACAGCATACAGAAAAATACTTGTGTTTGATTTAAAGCATGTATCTCCCCACGGGGTTTAAAAACAACAATTAATATGTGGGACCATGAACTTACCAGACAGGTGTGTGTGAATCACAACGGTGCTCAAAAGTGATGGTGTACTGCTACGACTAGCAATGAAATTCCTCCGACTTGCGACCTAAATAATACATTGTAATCGGTGTTTTAGATTCGTTTCGTAATTGACATGTGAGATGTCTCGTGTACGGTGATATCCATTCGGGTGTCTTAATATATTCCAAAATAACTTTACGTAGTTATTTGTATTGTTGTTACGAAACGGTGTCCAATAAATGTTAATTAGTTTGTGAAAATACCATCGTTAAAAATATTTATAATTAAATATTTTTAGTAAAGTTATATATTTATTTTTAAGTTACAAAGTATATACATATAAAATCAAATTATGCAAAACAATTAATTAATAAAATACCTTTGTCATATTTGACCCTTAACTTTATTAAAGTTACATCTTTTACCCTTTGGTCAAAAATAATTACATTTTGGTCCTTGTTATGACTTTTATACTTTATTACTTATACTTTGGAAAAATTACAGTTTCTACCCCTCGTTTTCATTCAAAATTGACAGTTTTACAAAGTGGTCTGAAAGTTTGTGATTTTAACACTTTTAGTCCCTTAACGTGGGACTTTTGCAAAAATAGTCCAAAATATAGTTTTTGACAAGTTAACTTTTATTTTTATAAAAGTCACTATTTTTATCTTCTAAAATTTATAAAAATCAGTTTTTATAAATTTATTATCATTTTGAAAATCCTATAATTTCTAGTCGAAAATTCATAAGAAAATTTGATTGGGCTCGTTAGCCCGGTTAAGGCCCAAAATGGGTGTAGTTTGATTTAAGGTGATGTTCGACTAGGATTTGGTTTTGGTCTTGTTTACGTAGTAATAAATCGTGTAAGGTTTGCATGTTTCGTGGGTTTGATTAAGTGTGAGCCAAAGAATTAGTGTGTCGCAAAATATGCATGTATTGTACGTGAGAAAATGAAACGGCGAGGCCTTTCCTCAAGGGTGTCGAAGTGTGTAAATAATATAATTATAAGTGCAACGAATGTTTTTACTTAGAAAAATATGGTGTGTGTCGTATGCTAAGTGAGTGTGGTATGCATGATACGAGTAAAAGTAGAAAATGAAAAAGGTGATGATTAACTTACAACACCAAGTATGGTGGTGAGGATGTTCGTGTAGTGTGAGCAAACGAGATCAAGCAAACGTGATACCCTCTCCTCGTCTAGCGACCCCTTATCCACAAGAGTTACCCAACTCGTTCAACCCAAAACCTTGCTTGTGTGCTTTTTGATTCCTTGACAGTAACCAAAGAAATGAAAGGAATAGAGTGTTTGTGATTGAGAATTTTGGTGGAACTTGCGAGTGTGTGAGATCTTGCATTAAATGTGGCTTATATAGGGTAGTAAAAGTAGTTGTGTGTTTGATCTTGTGAAACATGCTACTTAGTTGTCATTCGAGTGGAGACAACCTTGTCCCTTAATCTTGCGTTCTTGTCATGTCGAGTAGGGGTGGTGAGGAGCAATAAGAGTTGACCTTGGATTAGTTTAAGTTTAGCTAGGTTTAGTAGGGTATTAAACAATAGAGATTTAGAGCACATGTGGTAATCTTGTTGGGGAACATGAGACATACGATCCATGGGGTATTAGAACTCTTGGTGTATATTTCTATTGACCATTGGTTTGATGGCTCCAATGGTGGCTCTTTGTCGCATGGAACAAAGTCAATGGAAAGGTGGTATGCTTGTGTCGAGTTTGAGGGAACCAAATATAATCAAACGTGTGTATATTCAAAATGCAAAGGAGTTGGTTTCTGCTTCGTGTGACATACTACGCAAATGAAAGAAATACATAACTAGCCATGTGGGCTTGTGAGTGTTTCGGCCCAAATGAATCAAAGAAAAGAAACCATGGGGCTTGTGAGTGTTTCGGCCCAAAGAAAACAAAATAAGATTTGTGTAGGTGGGCTTGTGGTTTGTGCTCGGCCCACAAAATATGACGGGGTATCGGTGATTAGTATAATTGTGACTTTAGCCTCGGTGTCGGTGTCGGTTCGTGAAAACCATAAATATATAAACGGTGTCGTCATACGTATATATATACTTATATATACATAGTGATAGTAAATTTGTAATAATTAATATATACATATCGTTATATATATATTAATAATATCTCGGTGTCCAAATAGGGTGTCGGGTCGCAAGTGGGAGTTATCGGTGTTAACCTCATTGGGTGACATCCAAGAGTGACAATCGGGTGAAATCAGGTGACAAAACATAATCGGGTGTCAAACAAACGTTGATCAAAACAATCGGGTGTTGAAACAAACAGTGTCTCATATAAAATTTCAAATTAGCCCGCAAAAATGGCTTAGTTTAGAATCGTGTTGATATTTAGCATTAATAAATGACCTGGAATTTTACGGTGTATTACATAATAATCCGAGGTGAACTGACGGTGTTCATCCTCCGTTATTTCGGAGGCAAAATCAGATAACTGGCGAACCATTTTTGAGATAAAATTTGATGGTGTCAAGATGCGCACGCGCTATTACCTTAGTATAAAGCTGCTTTCTTGACGGATGTTTGAAGGTTTTTTGACAATGGTGGAAATGAACTTGTTACTGTGATAATCACAGTGAAAAGGGGGATACCCTTTATATAGGGTTACCCATAGTCTCGGATATTTGCCATGTGGATTCCACTAACTCTAATCGTGTGGCTGGGAGATTAACAGGTACAACACTTTTTCACCCACTTTTTCACGATTTCCGAGGAATACGTGGGACTCATTTTGACTAGATACACCGTATATTTCCCTTTGGCGGGAAATACGTGAAGCTTCCCCGCCACGCTTTCCGCTATAATTGTTAGTCTAGCGTACGCGGTTGCACCCTGCGCATACTAGACCGGGGGGACATGATGACGTATAGTCCGTACACAGTTCACGAACCCGACCAACAAACACTACTAATGCTCAAGCCCATCACACATGGGCCATCATAATAATGATTTGGGCTCACAAAAGCCCAAACTCAAATATAGTATTTATGGTCTTGATAATGATCTTTTATTTATGGGATAAAGATCAATAGACCGGATAAGGCAAGATACGCCAAAGAGTAAGGAACACGAAACCAACAAGGATTTCGTGTCTATATAAAGAATATCACGGCTCTCATTGAGGTATCATCTAAAAACCCTAACTCTTCACTATAACCCTAAAACCGATTACTTACTCTCACGCCAGAGGATAATCGTGGGAGACAATCCCACGATAAGCCTAACGGTGTTGTTTGCTTTCTTAGTGCGCAGGTCTCAAGCATTAAGATCCAATTGATATGAGAACAGGAACCCAAACAAGGAACGCCCAACTTTTGTATCAACAGTAAGTACCGGGGATTGATCGTTCTCCACAGGGAATAGTGTTCGTTAGGATTGAAAATGATCTAAACTAGGTATAGGGATGAGGGATGATTCTTTTTTGTATTTTTATATTTTATAGAAAGCAAGTAAAATTCTCGGGTTTTGGAAGAGTGGGCGAGATTAGTTTCTAGTCAACTAATCCAAATACTAGAAATTCAAATAAAAATAAAATAACTGAAAACAAATGTGAGAGACTACTAATATGGAGACAAACGTGTTTACTAAGGTTTCACTACTCCTTAGTTATCTTATACTGATTGATAGGTTTGTTACAATTACGTGGATGTCGGGTTGTGTTCCTTAATACCATTCGTGGGGCTGTGTACGATCATCCCCAACTCTATAAGCTTTTATCTCCTCCTAAGACGACACGTTAAGCACCCAATCCTAGGGATTATAAACAGTGGCTCATGCACTAAATACAACGAAATAACCGTAGTACACATCCAATTCATGTTTCTTAAAACGTTCAAGCATGTTACCATTGGAGTATTGCCATTTTTCTTAAGCCTAACATCGATAAACATCCACCCACAACAATTAATAACAAACCATTCAATAAATAATCAATAACTAGGTTTCATTAGACCTAAGCAAACACAAATTAACCTAGCCTAGCATGTTAAAAGAAGACAAGCGTAAGATAAAATCAAACAACACATAGACATATTGAATGATTGTTAGATTACTTATCTTCAATTAATCATGGAAGAAAAGAGGCTTTGAAACCTCAAAATAGTTGCAAAAGTCGACTAGGGTTCGTACCCTAAGTTCCTACCACATGTCCTCCTCTAATGAATGAAAAATGGAAAAGTATATATAGATTTTACAACTTGACGGCGTCACCTTTTAGGATGTAACGCCGTCATCTCGCCGTGTTAGCGTTTCTTGATTGCCTAGATATACTCTTTACGCCGTCTGGTTGGAAAATGTTCTGGGCCGTCTTTCTTTACTTAAAACGTGACCACCTTGGTGAAATAACACGTGACGCCGTCATGTATGAATGCCTCAAAATCTTTCTGGTCCGTCAAGTGCAAAGTAAATATCCACCTCTTTATCAATAAGTGACGGCGTCACCTTGTAACTTTTGACGCCGTCAGGTACTGTTCCAGCTTTAATTCTTGACTTTGTCGTTTTCTTCACTTTTGTGCTCCAAAAACGTCCAAAATGCTATGTTTTCCAAAATTCCTCTCAAAAGTACCTAAAATGACAAAAGGAACCATTTTAAGGTAATATTTGATCATATTTTCACGACTTAAGGCTTAAATGACCCCTTAAAAGCGTAACACTTTTCGTCTCATCAGAAATCTTCTTATTTATTGTGAGCAAAATCTATACAAGATTTTACAAAAAGATTTTCTTTCAAAAACCTTTTTATAAAATTTTTTGCTCATAACACCCAAATCTCGAGCATGTTTTTATGATTATTTATTTAATCTTTTTTAGCTCGAATAAGAATAAAATTTCAAAAACAATGCTACCCTGCTCAATAATAGAACAAAAACAGCTTAACATATTACGCTATTTTTGAGGGGGAGAAAATGCAGTTTGTTTTTCAAATCAATCAATAAGTTGTTAAAAGTTGTTGGAAAAACTTAAATATAAAATGTTGCTTCAATGAAAAAATGATGAGAAAAATGTTGTTAAAACAGTTGTGAAAATACCATCACTTCGAGGGGGAGTGATAGATTTTATTTAAACATTTTTTATATAAAACAAAAGTTCATTTATTTGAACTAAAATGTTTTCAAAACTTGTTAAAAATAAAAGGTTAACAAAAAGGACTTTCTGATAAATTTTATTTAGACATTTTTGATATAACACAAAAGTTCATTTACTTGAACTAAAATGTTTTCAAAACTTGTTGAAAAATAAAAGTTAACAAAAAGAACTTCATGATTAATTTCATTTAAACATTTTTGATATAACACAAAAATTCATTTATTTGAACTAAAATGTTTTCCAAAACTATGTTAAATGTATAATGTTAACAAAAAGGAGTTTGTGTCAATGTGAGCTTAAACCAAAGGGGAGTTTTGATTAAGTTGTTAAAATTATCTTTGATCCCTCCCCTAGTCCAAAACTCTCGCAGAAGTAGGTCAAAAATTAAAAGGTTCATAATCTCAGAAGAGTTATTAACTAACCCAGCCCCTTTGCAGGAAAAACACACAAACCCTTTAGACTATCACAACCCTCTCTCAATCACAAAATACTCCTATCGAAAAACTCTTGAAAAATAATTGTTTTCTTGAATCTAGTGTTTCCATTGCAAAAATGAGTTTCAAGCATCTTTAACTTGTTGTTTTACATATTTGTTATGTATTTCATACTCTGTTATGCATCACATTGATAGATTATAACTTGTTAGGGTTGGATTTTAAGGG